>CABFOV010012872.1:0-10675 GCA_902141375.1 Timema poppense
ATTTGCGTGGAGGGAGAGTGAAAAACCATTTAGGAAAAACCACCCCCAGTTCACCCGACCGAGATTCGAACCTCGATTTCCCTGTCCTCAGCAGTAGAGCTCAACACGAAAAGCGCGTTAGCCAACTACGCCACCGAGGCGGGTAAATAAATTTAAAATTGTCTCAGTAGATAGGTTTAGTAATATACACAGTTCTTGAATCTCTGTCATGAATATAATGGTATTGGAACAGAAACTATTTAAATGAAGAGATTCAGACCTATTCAAATTCCACAATGCAAACAAATTGATATTCAGATATGTAAAATATTTATCTACCGAAGTAATATTTTATTTATTTTAACCAAATATGTTTTTTTTTGTAACACTGGAAACTTACTGCCTTAACTTGTATTCCCTTCCATACCACCTTAAATGAGATTAAATAAGCCACTACCAGCGGTCACTGTAATTATATTAAAGAGTACCAAAACAAAATTGAGAAGATCAGGTGGACAGATGAAGAGTGGGTGAGAAGAGAACCATTTTGGATGTGATTCTCCGGAACAAAGCAAACTGAATTGGACACATTCTTAGGAGGAACTGTCTTCTGCACAACGTCATAGAAGAAAAGGTTGAGGGAAAGAGGAGCTTAAGAAGGAGGAGGATTTAAATATTTGATGACTTGAAGGTAAGAAGGACATTCTGGGAGCTGAAGGAGGAGGCAGAGGACAGGGAGCATTGGAGGTCTAAGTTCACTGACAGAAGGAATGGACCTGTCGTAAGACAGAACACCTAATAATAAATAAATAATATCCAAAATAATGATTTTGAGAAGCAGATGGGAAACCAGAAAAGAAACAAACTTCAGGCACCAACGGGCACAGCAGCAGAAACCTTGTGATTATAATAGAGCCCGAACTACTGATATAGTGATAGTGAAATCAAGCATAAACTATCAGGATGGAATCCAAACGATGGTATGGGCATGTAATGAGAATGTTGGAGTACATGAGCTAGTAGAGATATGGGAGGAGCAGATAACAGAAAGTGTGCTAGTGAGAGGAGAAGAATGAAAGCAGTTAAAGAAGTAAGAATGGTTAAAGCACAGAGGAAGATGGAGGCATTTTACTAAACTGACTCGTTTACAGGCTGGAAACTGTTGATGATGATGAGGATGAGGATGAGGAATCTAAAGGAATTACCATCATTTGTAAAAAGGATACCTAAATCTGAAGACCATCCAAACCTTGTGTTTTGTATGTGGTGAAGCGAATGGCACAGTGTTTGATGAAGCGTGGACACAATATTATTGTAAAAATGTTGGATATCATACCTCAATGACCTTTGTAAATGTACTCTCCTTGAAGACTAGTATGCACTTGCATTCACACATTTTAATTTATCTCTTGTCGTATTACTATTATATATTTAAGTTTCTTGCTTTAGTAAAACAACACACTAATATGAAACAATTCAGTAGAAATATTTCAAATGTTTTAAGTTCTTATTACCTAGTTTTTATGTGTTCATGAAGGGAGGGAAATTAACCCAGGTGTTGAACAGCTTTGTTTAGCCGAACATTCCCTGGAGCAGGCACAAATTGATGTTTCATTGTAATAAGTTATTGTAATGACATCTATCAACGAACCTCTGTACTTGAAGCCAGTCGTAATACTCCATCTTGAAGTCGATAGATGGAGCTAACAGTTCAATGCGATATTATTACTATGAATATAGCAATAAATGAGAAAATAAGTGAGTAACGAAAATGTGTTAGATAATATTATATGAGTATGAAAATGGCTATTAAACCTGCGTAGATCACTGTGCTCAACATGCGGCAAAGAATGGTTTAAGTGTGAATTCTTAGCAAAATTTCCCTTCTGTTTTATTAGTTGTAAATAGAATATCTAATTTCTGTCCGACACCTTATCTCAATCAATAGCGTACATGACTGTGTGTGTATGAAGTGAAATATGGGTTTACCCTCTTACATTGATAAATTAACGACCGGAGACTAGATGTTGTGCCTGTCCTAGTCTTAAGATAGATTATAAGGCACATGAAGCTACGACAGGCCTGGCATGCTGGTAGTGAAAAATATATGGCGTGAATAAAAGAATGACCCACACCACATGCTGGAAACCGTAATAGATGTAAAAAAAAAAAGAATAATTAATTTCTAGCCCCTCGGAACAACATGAACTTTTTTTTTAGGCACTGCGTCATAATTCTTTTTCTAGCTATCCCCATAGTCACACTGATGGATTATGAATGAGAAAGGTAGAATTCATAAGAAAAGTACCCACATTTGTGTGCCGGTTTTGAGAGAGAGAGACAATTTAAGAGAAAACAAACACCCAAAGCCCACCTGACTCGGATTCAAGTCCCAATCTCTCCGTCATCGCCAGTCCAGTCTATTGCAGGGGTGACCCCTTAGAACATACGAACTACAAAGCGGGTCACATAACCTCGCCAATAATTAGTGGTCTGGTGAACTCACCCTTGGTGAGCCCCCAGAAGGTTGGACCACTCCTTGAGCACAGAGTCTCCTTGGGCTTCCAGTTCTGACATGAGGGTCTCTTCGTCCAGGTCGTGCAGGGCCCCATTGGATATCTCCAGTCGACTGAAACAACCACAATAACACCGAGGGTTTAGCAATACAACGCCCGAAACTGTAGGCAATAAAAGGAGGATTTAGTATTATTTATTTGAGGTATTTAACTTGCACTTTCTGAACCGAATGATTGTATCAGCACACGAGAATTTCTATGAGCGAGAGCAAAAGGGCCTATCAATTTTGCCGAGAGAGGTATTTTTTCACATACCTCCCAGGGTTTTGTACATGCCACAATCGACAGCGGAGCAACAGCTTTACTTCCCTTCCGAAGGAAGTTGTGCCACGGATTTTTTATCGCTCAAGAAAGATTTGTCCACGCCGGCTGGATTTGAACCCACGAATATTGGGTCCTGAGGCGAGCACTTCATCTCAAGACCCTTGAGGTTGACGAATACGCTCTTGATGGGATGAAGACGGACTGCTTAATCCGGCTGTCATTAGGTTGAACACACTTTAACATCACGCTCAGGACGGATAAATTTAACAAGAAAGCACAAAAATATAATGCTGTAAACTAATATAATTTGGGCACATTATTTTATGCTAGCTACAACCCATCTGTCATATTATAAAAATTGTTTCTAATCATTAGTTAGAGCTAATTTTAGTAACTCAATCCAAAGCTTTATAAAAATGAATTCAAAAGAAAAATTTGATCAAACCGAATATCATTTTTCAACCTCCATCACTATGGTTTGAACCCAATTTTGTGGAACTGAAATCAACGTTTTTGATTTTAATATTTAAAATCCAAGATAACTTATATTTAAATCATGATTACCTCGGCCTATTGGTCAATACCAAGAAGACTTTTGACAAAGTCAACTACAACATTATTTGTAAAGAATTAAAACACATTTGCATTTGTATGAATGACTCTTATAGTTTCAAAAAAAATATATTATTATTATTATCACCGTGTCTTACTACCCGTTCGGGTTATACGCACTTACGCTAATGTGTAATGGTGGGGTGATTGTGAGATGAAACGGAGGAGCTACAGTTTAACGTGGAATTCGAACCACGGTGGAGGCCTGGCATTCCCCATATTCACAAGATGTCTTGTCAGAGGTGAAGGAAGGGTTTGGTAATCAGATAAATCTGTGCCGGGACCGAGGATTGAACCCCGGCCGCCAGCATAGAAGTCTGACACCTTACCCCTAGACCGCCAGGTCACCAACTACAATTATAATCAATAGGGAGATTCGTGTGTTTGGAGTATCAACTTGTTTATTATTTATTTGAGCTATTTAGCGTGCACTTTCTGAAATGACTGATTATATCAACACATGAGAATTTCTATGAGCAATATAGAAAGGGCCTATCGATTATGTCAGGAAAGGTATTTTCACATGTAATCCAGGGTTCTTTTACATATCCAAAATCGACATGGGACCGACAGCTTTACTTCTGTTCTGAAGGAAGTTGTGCCACAGATTTTTTATCGCTCAAGAAAAATCCGTCAACTTCGATTAGGTTTGAACCCATGAACGTGTCCTTAGGCAAACGCTTTACCCTAGAACCACCGAGGTCAACATCAATTCGTTCAGATAAGTGTAAAAGTATAATCTTAGTCAATATGATACATACTGTATTATAGTTAGTGTTAACACATTATGTATTATAAAGAAATGTTAAACAATGTTTTGAGACTTCATGATGTCCGAATCAGTTCACCCTCTTGAGCTAAGACCCGCCTCGGTGGCGTAGTTGGCTAACGCGCTTGTCGTGTTGAGCTCGGCTGCTGAGGACGGGGAGATCGAGGTTCGAAATCTCGGTCAGGTGAAATGGGGGTGGTTTTTCCTAAATGGTTTTCCACTCTCCTTCCATGCAAATGCGGGTTCACTTCCTATAATTCAACCTTCCTAAGTCCTAATCCATTAGAGTAATTAGTACTTAAAGTGTATAACCCGAACGGGTAGTAAGACGCGGTGCTAAATATTAATCTTGAGCTAAGCCCATGGGTGAAGGACGTTTGGGCGTAAGGGGTCCACATACACTTATAAAAAACTAAATAAGCCACCCATAAAATGCATTTTTTACCCTCTATTGTATCACCAGCTCTTGCAATATTTCAAATAACAGATTATTTTTGGTACATCCAGATCGTATCGGAAAATTAAGCAAGTTTCTAAGAATATAACGAGTTAGTGGGTCTGAGAAAAGATGCAAAATATATATTTTTTTATCAACTGTAATATTATACTTGAGAAATACACTAACTCTGCTCCTCCCCCAATATATGTGTATATATAGTTTTATAAAAACAATATTAACATATTAGCCTACGTCAGATCCCTAGGAAAAGGGAGCTTTTCACACTCTTGACTAAGCCACCATAGTGCTAGATCTAATCGGTGATGTGTTGTTGTTATTATTATTATTATTATTATTAGCACCGCGTCTTACTACCCGTTCGGGTTATACGCACTTACGCTAATGTGTAATGGTAGGGTGATTGTGAGATGAAATGGAGGACCTACAGTTTAACGTGGGATCCGAACCACGGTGGAGGCCTGGCATTCCTCACATTCACAAGATGTCTTGTCAGAGGTGAAGGAAGGGTTTGGTATTCAGATAAATCTTTGCCGGGACCGAGGATTGAACCCTGGACGCCAGCATAGAAGTCTGACACCTTACCCCTAGACCACCAGGTCAATCGGTGGTATGAAAGCTTCAGAATAATTTGAAATGTTAGAGGCAAGTTTTTGAGATTGAATTATGTGTTTGTAGCGAATGTAATTGACCTCAGTGAATGACAAAAAAAAAAAAACACTAGCTTTCTATTCATCAAACCCTATTATGTGTTGCACAAGTGTGATTTTAACCAACGGATAACTCAACACACGTTGATTAATGAACATCAACACACAGGCTGCAAATCATTGTAATTACGCGAATGTCTGTCTTGAGGAGACCACAATTCAATTTACTTTAAATAAATTGAAAAATGACACCTGGACATGGGAAACGAACCCAGGACCTTTGGTTTAGCATTTCAATGCTCTAACACTGAGCTACCCGGGATTTGTACCGTCGACAATATTCACACATCCATCACAGACTCAGCCTTAAACTAGGAGTGAAGAATGACCCTGATCACGGGACGAATCCCGGAGAGCTCAGTGGTTAGAGCATTGGCGTACTAAGACAAAGGTTGTGGGTTCGATTACCTGTGTCCAGGTGTTATTTTTCAATTAATTCAAATTAACATGTTAATTAGTTGCCCACCTGTCTGCGGTGCAATCCAAGGAGCTCCCCTGACTGCACTCGTAATCCAACATGAGGTCATCGGAGGTGATGCTCTCGCAAGGAGACAGCGTGTCCACAGACCCTGCCCGGACCATCCGCCGTCCCCTCAAAGGGCTATCCTCTGGCTGGGTGCTCAGCTGTAGGTTTGAGCCTGCCGAGAAACAAACACACATATTCACAAACATAAAAAACTAATGTAAATATGGCTGATTTAGGAAGAGCGGTCATACGAACAATATGTGTAATTAATTAAACAAACACATCCTATGTGCTTCACTCTATATCCATTACTGGTGTAGCCCCTGTGGTCCGGGTCAGTTTTTTATTCAAACCATTTATATTTTCTACTGTCGGTTTGCTAGGTCTGTCGTAGCTTCATATGTCTTATAATATAACTTAAGACTAGGACAGGCACAACATCCAGTCCCCAACCGTTTATTATTATTATTATTATTATTATTATTATTATTATTATTATTATTAGCACCACGTCTTACTACCCGTTCGGGTTATACGCACTTACACTAATGTGTAACGGTAGGGTGATTGTGAGATGAAATGGAGGACCTACAGTTTAACGTGGAATCCGAACCACGGTGGAGGCCTGGAATTCCCCAAATTCACAAGATGTCTTGTCAGAGGTGAAGGAAGGGTTTGGCAATCAGATAAATCTGTGCCGGGAGCGAGGATTGAACCCCGGACCCCCAACATAGAAGTCTGACACCTTACCCCTAGACCGCCAGGTCACCCATGACTTTATAATCCCAACAGTTTGATAATCCAAAAGTAATGAAGAATCTCAGGTTCGGATTAACAAGACTAAGCAGTAATTACAGTGTTAGTGATTTTTGTTCACACATTATCTGTGCTTCCTGTCGCTATTCAAGAAATGACACATGTCTCGGCTAGAGTAACTAACATATATTTAGTTTGATTTACCATTGTAGCTTTTTAACCTACTTCAAAAAAAAAAAGGACGAGGTTCTCAATTCATCTTGAATGTATTTTTTAAATTTATTTTAAAGCATATCTTTTTCACCCAGATGCACGATTTAGATTATTTACTTTTTACTTTTGTTAAATATGCATTTAAATGTTCCTAGAATATTTATATACAATAGAACTAATTGGGATCAAAGCTTGTTCGGATTAGTGAAAATTTGGATTAAGCAGGATAATACAGTAATGCATTCTTTCCACAAATTTTAAATTACAGGTGAATGGGTTTGATCAAATTTTAATTAATTTAACTGATGTATAACAAGTGATATGTACTGTTAATTACAGTACATATCACTTGTTATACATCAGTTAAATTAATTACAGTAGCCCCATGGCTTCTTTGGTGCTGACTGACAGCTTTAAAAAGTTACCAGACCAAATTATGTATTCCTACGCCCAACCAAATGATCTGCAAAAACATGTGTTTAGCAGCTGACACTTCTGACAGTCAAAATTTAGTTATATACCTAAATGTTGACTGTCAGAAGTCAGCTGTGAGCTGTCAGTCAGCACCAAAGAAGCCATGGAGCTACTGTAGCTACAGGAAAACACATTGTGTTGACTAAAAGGTGTAAATATTATACATGTTTTAAAATCTGATATCACTGTTTCTTGCGATTCTCTTTTAACTTTGAGCTTGTTAAACAATAAAATATGTTTCATTTGACTTAATTTTTTTTCCTACAGTTTATCAAAAAGTGTGTTCCGATTATCTCGAATTTCAGACTATTGGGGTTCGGACCAACGGGGTTTTACTGTATCTCGGACATTTATGTATATTTGTTGTGAGTTCATAAGGTTAGGTAGTAATTTTGGAAACTAAATGACCTAAACAATACACATTGTCGACTCACCTGGCTTGTGGGAAGAATCCACCAGTGTAACACTGTTCTCCATCACTGACAAGATCTGACTGCTGCAACCCCCTGAAGAGTTTGTCATATCTCCGCCGCCCATCTTGCTGGCACCTCCATCGTCAAACGTCAGTCCCGGCTGGTCAGCGATCTCATCATCGATCAAGAAGTCCCTGCCTTCCGATAGCGACAGTGAGTTGGAAGCGTTTGTCGGCGTCCCGGGACTGTCAGGACTGAGGGTGTTCCCGGTGCCGGTGGGTTGGGCCGCCGACTCCCCCGCCCCGCACACGCCAGTCTCGGACGAACCGGTAACTTGGTTGTCCTTCGGTAAGCTAATAAGAGCATCCTGGTTAGAGAGCACATCAGAAGCAATGCTAGTTGGAGGGCTGCTACTGAAAACACTGTCCACAGGTGACCTCTCATCTTCTATGAGATCAGGCGCAGATGCCGCTATTGCGGCAAACCGCGAGTCCTCGATGGTCAACACGACCGGTCTAGGTAGTTTCTGACCATTAATTGGCTGCACGTTTTCAAGGGAAGAGGTAACACTAAAGGGGCTTTCATCACCAGAACTGGTGTACCCTTCCGCCATGGCTTCCCCGTGCCCCCAATCTTCTTCCTCGATGCTCCTCGGAGGACTCAGATTCTTGTGTGTGCTAGACTTCTCATTGTTTGATCGGTCCCTGAACATTTTTTCTTCATCCTCCTCCCCTCCTAGACCTTCGTCTTCTCGACTCTCGTCAGAGGAAGTAGCGATCGAGGAACTCCTTTCGCTTAAATTGTTCTCCCTAAGAGCGGGGAAGTTTCTCTGTAATAGTTGGGACCTCTCTCTTACAAGACCGGTATTTTGATTGGTTTTAGTAGTTGGTATCGAGATTAGAGATATTTCTGTGATTACGTTGGGATCTTCGGCAGATTCGTCATCTTTAAGATCCCTGACGTCAAAATATTGTCCTTTAACAATTGTACCTAAAATCCTTCTCGGGGCGATATGACGGTTCCTTCGGTAGCCGAATGTTGGACTGCTATCCAACAGTTCGATACCGTGTAGAGTATCAGTTTCTCCATTACAACCCGCTCCGCTTTGATGGCTACCCACCCCAGAGTCGCCGTTCAAAGAACCTTCCTTTGATGAAGATTCTTCTCCCGCGGAACAGCTGGAAACTTTTTTGGTGTTGTTGGCAACAGTTTTCGCCACCTTGCTGTTTGTATCTGCCTCCACCGAAGTCAATCTCACTGGAAATTGTGGCCTTGGTAAACTACTCGTCTGAAGTGTGAATTTCGTGGCGTTGGGATGATTCGTCGGCTGTGGAATGTAATTTCGGACGAGGTTGTTATTTTTAAGGTGGCCGACACTGCCCGACCCATTACTAACGACAGAATTGGCAGAACCTTTCATGTTAAGATTTGCCGACGCGACTAACTTCCCTCCCCCTTTGGCTCTTTCTTTGTTGAGGTTGACAGAGTTCTTGTATTCGTCATTTTTGAAGTTTGTCGGATGCGATATGGTCACCGCGGGGTTGCAGTTGATGTCCGACACCTTGTTGGTGGCCGGCGGAGCCGAGGGCGTCCGGAAACCAAAGCGGTTGGCTGCAGGGCCGGCATCCCTTCGAGGGCGAGAGGGCCGCGGAGTCGAGGGAAGAGGGTCGCCGTGGGGACTGTTTTTGTTGGTTATGTTGTCCGAGTGCTCCGGCGAGGGCGAGACGGCCAACGAAGGGTTGGCCGACGCCGGACGCCGTTTGAAGCCGAATAGAGTGGCCTGACCACGCGTGTATGGCGTGGCACGCTTTGTGCAACCTTTCGTCTCGTTCTGAAAAATAAAGCAAAGCACAGAGAGATTGAGTGATATGGGAAAAGGAAATAATGAATCATATTAGATATATACAATATATGTTCTTAAGTTATTTAGTGTGAGGTGACCTGGCGGTCTAGGGGTAAGGTGTCAAACTTCTGTGCTGGCGGCCGGGGTTCAGCCCTCGTATACGGCACAGATTTATCTGATTACCAAACCCTTCCTTCACCTCTGACAAGACATCTTGTGAATGTGAGGAATGCCAGGTCTCCACCGTGGTTCGGATTCCACGTTAAACTGTAGGTCCTCCATTTAATCTCACAATCATCCTACCATTACACATTAGCGTAAGTGCGTATAACCCGAATGGGTAGTAAGACGCGGTGATAATAATAATAACATTTAGTGTGAATCTAATAAGTGTATAGTAGAGCGGGGATTAGGAAGGTTATATTTAGAAGAAGAGTACCCACAGTCGTGTTGATAGAGAGTGAAAAACCACTTTGAAAAAAAACTCGGTACATTCGACCGAGATTCGAACCTCAAACTCTCCGTCATCGGTAGTCTAGTCTAATGCAAGAATAGCGCGTTATACCATGGGGCCACCAAGACGGTTAATATTAAAAGTGAATAAAAAGTGTTAGGCTCGGCCTTAAACAATAAAAAATATTTAATCACAATTTAAATATTTTAAATTTCATTTAACCTAATTTTAACAAGTTACTTATAATAGTTTCTCATAGTTAAAGATAAAATAAATGTATTTAAGTAACTGGCATAGTGTTATACTTTTACCCTGAAAGGTATTAAGCGTACCTTGAAGTATTCTACTATGGAGAAGGCTATAAGATAAGGTGATACTGTAATCTGTAACGTTAAAACTGTTATATTTTAAGTTAAACATAATGTACACCTCAATTTAATTATTGATGTCGTACAAATTTAAAAAAATAATTGTGTGAGGAGGAAAATTTGTCTGAGAAAATTATCTACTTAGCTCTGGTTCACACATATATGAAATGAGTCTGAAGCACAAGAATAAAATAATAAGAGTTTGTAATTTAAATATATTTAGAGTGCATATGTTCAAATTTGACCCAAAGTACAAAAAGTGAAAAACACCCTCGGCTTCGTATGCTAGTTATAATAATAATAATAATAATAATAATAATA
>CABFOV010012873.1:0-10673 GCA_902141375.1 Timema poppense
CACTCCACAAAGGTACGCTACCGGCGCTTTCGATGTCAAACACTCTCTCGTGCTCGTACCACTGGTTTATTATCATCATCATTATGTTTTAAGGGTTAGGAAGAATTAATTTAGAGTAAGTGAACCCGCATTTACGTGGATATAGAGTGGGAAACCATTTAGGAAAATACACCCGACCGGGATCGAACCACGGATCTCCCCGCTTTATCTGCAGTCCAGTCTATTGCGAGAGTGACGCTTTAGACCATACGGCCACCGTAGTAGGCCATATAATTAATACATAAAAGATAACTAATTTAATTACATAACATATCCTAATTTACAAAAAGTAACATTCTTTAATGAGACGAGTCTATCGATGAGATTTTTTAATCTTCATTCCGACACAGCTTGTCCTTATAACCAGTCAGCTACCAGATCTATTATTCCGTATTCATACGTCAATCCATGTGATCAATGGCTAAATCATTTAATAGAAATTGATGTATAAAGAGGAAATATAAATTTAATTAAGTTAAAATTGAGTAAAGAAGCCCACCAAGGGAAAGAAGAAATACTGTGGTAATAATCTGGCTTCAAAAGTAGAAAGTCACACGCACATTTAAACACAAACTGAGTTTTAGAATTTCGGCATTATTGCCTTTATCATTAGAAGAAGAAAACACTAGACTCCTCCATTTTGAATTCGAATAAAGTGTTTAAAACACTGTGGTAGACTCAAGTTGGAGTGACGTAACATTTCTCACACCTCTGTCTGTGGAAGTGCAATCTGTCAATTTAAACGAAAAATAAAACCACTATATTTTAATGAATAGTTAAACCACGAAATTACATTAATAATATAGTAAAATGTTGTCAATATGTTTGTATTTTCTCAAATAATCTTCTTATGAACATTGGACTGTAGCAGTAAGATCTGTGAGTGTAGTGTACCAAGGCAAAATGAGACGAGTCCCGGATAGACAAACAGAAAGAGAGGGCAGACTCTCAAGAAACTAAGGACTCAGGATTGAAGGGAGGATGCGCTGATCTGGAAAATGCGGATCCCGACTCATCTCAACTGTCGAAATGACAGACCTGCGTTGTTTGTGTTGACTCTTGTCTTGGCGATGGTTTCTACGATATTGCGAGCAAAGTCGAGTCTATATATAAAAAAATAACATTCTACTCTCTCTACCATTTGGTTGTTTTGTCTCCTTGTTTGGCGTTCGTTGTTTTTCATGCTGCCGCGATCCTCAAGTCAATAGTCATCAACTGAAAAGATGCGCCAACTGCTACGATAAATATTTGTAGACTTCTTCAGCCATTAAAAAAAAATATTCGAAAATGTGCAAAGCTTTTTTTTTGTTGTTCAACCTCGCAAATAGTTGTGAAATTAAAATTAGGATGCCATTCCAAATTGTGTGCCGTGGTCATTTGTACTGATTTATATTTGGGGTATTTAGCATGTACATTCTAGGTACAATAAACATCTTACTAATTAATTTAGTCTAAGAAACTTTAGCTCTATTAAATAACTAACCTAATAACAAGAAAATTGCAAGGGCCTATATTGGAAATAGAATAGAGCCCTATAACACTACTTTTCAATCATGTCTTGGCCTATTGCCAGCAGCAGCAGTGCATGTTTAAACTGTACCTGTGGATTATTGTTCTCATCACTCAGTAGAACACTCATTGGTCAGGTATCAACGAACATACATTCCCATGTGAGGTATGTAAGGCAGAGACCATGCATGACTGTTCAAATGGGGACAGAGTGGGAGAGAACATATCACAGGTACAGTTGTAACAAGCTCTGCTTACCCTGGCAACACTCCACTACAACTGCTGTGTATAACTGGTCAAATGAGGACAGAGTGGGAGAGAACATATCATAGGTTTATCAAGCTCTGCTTACCCCAGCAACACTCCACAGACAAAAATAGTATACCTTAGACTTGTAAAAAAAATCTTATGATCACTCACACACAAGAACTGAAGTGAATTGTTTCAGTATTGGTCGATAAATTTGTATAGTGCACTTAAAGAAGTTAGTGTCGCAACTTTCCGCGTTTGCAAGAATAACATCTTTTGATTTATAGGCCGTGTAACTCATGGTTCACTTTGCTAGAGTAGCGAGAAACAATTTTGACCAAGACATTCGAAAGGAAATAATACAAAGTGTCTTGGGGATGAATCTCGAATTAAAAAATGAGGATTCGTTTACAAAGAGCTCCTCATGCCCTCATTTTCATAAGAAGGACAAGCTACTAGATCTATTTTTTACTTATTCATACGTTGTCACTTTCGATTATGGTATTAATACCTTAAAATAATGTATATAATTTTGACCACAAAAAAACATGTTTTTGTATTGTTAATGCCCTTATGAAAGTTGGGTTGTAATATATACTATCCTTGCCCTTATTTTATCTCTAAAAGTAGTCCGTCTCTAGTTATTCAAACAAACCTCTTTCTTTCATAGTTTCTCGGGGAAGGAAACCTATTAGCGGTTGAAACTCTTTCTCCCATTCCTTGGTAATATCGCCTGTCAATTTGTTGCCAGGTTCTGTTGTTATGCTCTTGATAGTTCGTGGGCGCCGCTTCCTCCGCTTTGTTTCGTCCCCACCTGTCAGATGTATTCTTGCATTCTCGCGGCTAAACTCGTTTAACACCGATAAAAGAGTTCTGCTTTATTGGTTAACAGGTCGAAATATTTTGATGAAAAAAAGAAAGTTCTTTATTATAATTTTGTTTTCAATAAGTGAAAGAGTAAAATAAAATTTGGTTCAGAAAGGACTAAAAAAATACTGGTTTCTACAAGTATAGAAATTATGTAGAAGAATTGGTTTTTTTTTCATCGTACTTAGAGAGGTAATTTGAAACTTGTATTTTTTTTAATTGTTTACTTTATCTCGACCCCTTGGAGAGAGAATTATTGTGATCGTAAAAAAAAAAAAAAATTAAACTTGAGATTTTGATAAATGTCAACGTTTCATCACGTTTGTCTTTTGTCTCTTCTTAGAGCTGAAACCATTTAACTGATTGGATTAAAACTTGGTATCTATGATCTTCATAATCTCCCCCCAGGAGTTTTTGGAGTTAGATATATTATCCTAAGATTAAGGGTAGTTTATTGAAGGCCAAAAAGAGACGGAATCGATATTCTCGGAATTCACTCTTAACGATTTTGATTAAATCTTGTGTCTGGGCACTTTTTGACATTACAAACCAAAATGGAAACGTTCGTTTTCCCACGAAAACAACTTTGAGCATAGTTTACATAGTGAGAACTTTCCAACTTTGATCGTCTCTCTTCAACTATTCGAGATACGAAATAACTTATCGTTTTAAAGTTGTAGTACTATTTTATTTGAAATATATTTTTATAAATCCAATATTTTCTTGGCTATACGAAAGTATATATATATATATATATATATGAAGTTTTTGGAAATGTGAAACTGTTTGTTTGTTTTTTTTTTGTCTGACAGAGACGTTCCTCTTTTCTCAATGTTTATGTAACAGTGTATATTATTTCATCCATACTCTTTGTTGAAGTATTTTATTTCGTTTCGATAATCTCACGATTGTCTCCATTTTTAGGTAAAGAAGAAAGAAAGTGTGTGTGTGTGTCCCAAATTCACTAATTATCATTTTTTACGAACATGTCAGGAATCTAACCCGGTACCCTCAGCTCAGTAGTCAGACACGCTACCTACTGAACTGAGGTATCGGGCCTGGAATTTATAATTGTTTGGATAACTTAATAACAACAATACTCCTGTAATACACCCGCACACGGTGGCCACGGGATTCAAGTCGTCAGACTCGCATCATGCTAGGCAGATGGAGAGGTCGAGGTTCTAATCTAGGTTCTTTCCTAAATGGCTTTACACTCTCTCTCGACCCGAACGCGGGTACACTTCCTCTTAATTGAACCTTCCTCATGTCAGAATGAGATGTGATGGTAAATACTTACAATCTAATTATAGAACATACACAACATCCCGTCCCCCGGCCGTTAATTCCTCACCGTGAAAAGGGAAGCCCCAGTTTTGCCAAGGCTACATTTTCCGGGAGTCGAACACGGGTTTCTTAATTCATTAGACAGACTAGCTATAACCCAATTTTATTCCGAATTCTTCTGAAATATCTTTTTTACCTATTGAACAAATCCTACGGCAATGAGTTTCTGCTGGCGATAAAGGCCTACCAGAGGATTATTAAGGTGCGGCTGAAGGGAACGCAAGTATTTTTACAATTTTTATAGAATTGAAATTTGTTGGCCAAAATAAATCAAATATGTCTCCAGTAGCAACGTAGAGTTTAGTTTTCTGCACATGATAATATCAACAGATCTTTAATATCTGTCGAGGGAGTCCTGGAATTTTGTCAAAACTTTCTCTCTTTATTTAAAAAGTTTTGACAAAATTCCAGGACTCCCTTGACAGATATTCAAGATCTGTTGATATTATCATGTGCAGAAAACTAAACTCTACGTTGCTACTGGAGACATATTTGATTTATTTTGGCCAAAAAAATGTAATGCTATAATAACTATAAAATTACTCGCGCTCCCTTCGGCCGCACCTTAATAAGAAAACCAAGCTTTTGGGATGGAGCTAAGACGTCAGAACCAAGCCCACTTCATTTTTTTTTACTAATTTCCTAAATAAAAGGCCCCCTTTAGTCAAAGTGCACACTAGACGTTTAATTTAAAATTAAATTTGCACTTTGGTTTCAATAAATTATAATAAACGTCTCATTCATCGCTTAGTCCAAATTAATTCATTTCTTCACACTACTTTCCCCCTCCACCTCTTCATTTTAATCTAATCTCCATCCCACATCCAAATTTTTAAATAAATTGAGTAATTTCAAAAGTTACCAGGAAGGGCGGAAATCTTTGAAAGTTGAGTCGGAATGGTTCGGAGGCGTTGTCGTGGAAATTACACCAGGAATAAATGAGGAAAATAAATTTTACAAAAGTTTTTTTCCCCTCCTCTTCTCTTACATTTGCAATTTTTTTGGCATTGTTGTAATGTCTCCCTTGTTGGTTCTTACAAATAAACTGTAGAGTGTTTGGACGGTTGGGAGGGGAGGTGGGTTAACGTCTAGAAGTTAATTACTTTGAGTTTTACTTCCAGGAGCGTTTAACCCCAGGGAGGAAGGTTTGGGACAAGGGAAGGCGAGGGGTCCTTTTTTTTTACAAGAACATTTCCCTGAACTAAAAGTTAATGTTGCTTACATAGCAATCCCTGTTTTCTTTAAGTTGGTAACAATGTTTCCGAATGTTTGAACTTGATTGTTGGAACTGGGAACACACTAAAAAAAAATTAACAGCCACATCAATTTAATGACATTGTTAAAATATAATATTAATCACGTGAAATATAACAAATGTATCATGATATTCTAAAATAGGGGGTGGGAGTGGGGACCAAATGGTGAAAAAATGAACACGCAAAAAAATAATTGTTTTCCGTGTTTATTTTATATTTTGGTTATAGAAAACTGTTAATCACACAACTTAATTAACCCCTGTATTTAAATGAAACACATCTTGCTACATACAACTGTATGACATAGAGTACCATATCTATTTCACGGCGTCAGCAGTTTATTGGATATTTATAGTGTACTCCTGTATTTGATGATAAAACTGCCCGCAACACACAACTGTATGACATATAGTATTATATTTATCTCACGGCGTCAGAATTGTATTGGATATTTAAAATGTACTCCTGTATTTGATGATAATACTCCCCGCAACACACAACTGTATGACATGTAGTATTATATACACATCTCACGGTGTGCCAAATAACACACTTTATTTAAAACTAATATTTAATTACCCACTTTTAATGGTCACGTTCATTAATTAAACAAAATATATTTACTGAACCCTGTTATTGTCTGATAACTATCTAGAAAATTTCTTAGATACCCCCTGACTAAGCGGTACATTTTAAATGCAACACTAGCTCCCCAATATCTGGTTTAAAGTCACCAAGGAGGAGTATAAAATCACCATCCTCGCCCCTTATTGCCCCCCTGGATAATCCCACAGCTCATATTGAGAACCCATGGCCTGCCTGAATTGGTTATTCAATCGCTTTGTGTTATTTCAGTCCAATCCTGTTATTTTTTTTCCAACACATCACCGAGCAAACCTTGATTGTTGACCGAAAATACAGGCCGCCAACATTTTGCACTCCACCGACAAAGCGAGAAAGTCGATTTTTTTGGTCGATCAACAGTTGAATGCACACAAAATAAAACGTCACCACTTTGCTGCCTTGCGGTGTGCTGTGCTTTCAGGGGGAGAATCGCCTCGCCACATTTACAACTGTTGGAGCGATTCAAACTGGCTCCTCTTTCAAACACAGAGGTTATATAGGCGGACGAATTACAAACTAACTTAGGGTATAACGCTCAACACCACGTTTTGAGTCCTAGATGCATGTGATTCACTTCTCAAGCGACGTCGCGCCGTTTAGAGCCGAATGATATTCTCTCCGAGTCAGTTCCGGTCCGACACGAACTGTTTGTTAATTAATATACTGGGAGTTTGGTCGACTCCCGAGACTAGACTATGGATACAGCTCATTTGTATTGTTAGGGCAGTAATAGATTAACTAATACCATATTTCATTTTATATACAGTCATATGTTTATTTTTTTTTAAAATTTTAGCACCGCGTCTTACTAACCGTTCGGGTTATACGCTTTTAAGTACAAATTACTCTAATGGATTAGGAATTGGGAAGGTTGAATTAGAGGAAGTGAACCCGCAATATGCGTGGCGGGAGAGTGGAAAACCATTTAGGAAAAAGCACCCCCAGTTCACCCGACCGAGATTCGAACCTCGATCTCCCCGTCCTCATCAGTCGAACTCAACACGACTAGCGCGTTAGCCAACTACGCCACCGAGGCGGGTCAGTCATGTGTTAAATTGTTATTATTATTATTATTATTATTTAAAGGTACGTTGGCACAATAGTATAACTCGCGCTCTAAAAACCTTATTAATTAGAATCATAATAAACTCTACCCGAGAGAAAATCTAGAAACAGAAACACATTTTCTTCAAATAGCAAACTAATACATTAGATAAACATAAAACACAAGGATTTTAAAAAAAATGAAAAGTTGTTTTTAGTATAAATGCACATGCATTGATGTGAAGATATGATGAGAAAACCACCCTCCATCGCGCCGGTCCGGGATTCGAACCTTGATCTCCCCGTCCTCAGCAGTCGAGCTCAACACGACAAGCGCGTTAGCCAACTACGCCACCGAGGCGGGTACATATGCCTTAAACTGTGGGAACATCAGTGGAAATAAGTCTTGCGCATTTAGTATTTAGAAAGTACCCGGTAAATAGATGGACAGTACTGTTACTTGGACCGAGACGCGCTTCCCTTGAAACGCGAGGGATTACTTTCTTGTAGCTTTCGAACATAACGAAAACTTGCCAGTGGTAAAAACAATTAAAATGCTCTGGTAATCAGACAAGAGGCTTAGTTAGGTCCTTTCCTACTCTCTCTCTCTCTCTCTCTCTCTCTCTCTCTCTCTCTCTCTCTCTCTCTCTCTCTCTCTCTCTCTCTCTCTCTCTCTCTCTCTCTCTCTCTCTCTCTCTCTCTCTCTCTCTCTCTCTCTCTCTCTCTCTCTCTCTCTCTCTCTCTCTCTCTCTCTCTCTCTCTCTCTCTCTCTCTCTCTCTCTCTCTCTCTCTCTCTCTCTCTCTCTCTCTCTCTCTCTCTCTCTCTCTCTCTCTCTCTCTCTCTCTCTCTCTCTCTCTCTCTCTCTCTCTCTCTCTCTCTCTCTCTCTCTCTCTCTCTCTCTCTCTCTCTCTCTCTCTCTCTCTCTCTCTCTCTCTCTCTCTCTCTCTCTCTCTCTCTCTCTCTCTCTCTCTCTCTCTCTCTCTCTCTCTCTCTCTCTCTCTCTCTCTCTCTCTCTCTCTCTCTCTCTCTCTCTCTCTCTCTCTCTCTCTCTCTCTCTCTCTCTCTCTCTCTCTCTCTCTCTCTCTCTCTCTCTCTCTCTCTCTCTCTCTCTCTCTCTCTCTCTCTCTCTCTCTCTCTCTCTCTCTCTCTCTCTCTCTCTCTCTCTCTCTCTCTCTCTCTCTCTCTCTCTCTCTCTCTCTCTCTCTCTCTCTCTCTCTCTCTCTCTCTCTCTCTCTCTCTCTCTCTCTCTCTCTCTCTCTCTCTCTCTCTCTCTCTCTCTCTCTCTCTCTCTCTCTCTCTCTCTCTCTCTCTCTCTCTCTCTCTCTCTCTCTCTCTCTCTCTCTCTCTCTCTCTCTCTCTCTCTCTCTCTCTCCTCTGTCCTCCAAACCACCTCTCACTTCATTAATTAAGTAGCAGCACCGTTCACAGAAAGAAAGAAAAGGACATAAAAACATTGGCTCAGTAAATTGAAAGCCAACCCCCTTGTGAATTGTATATAGGAAAAAATACAGGTGAATGGAAGAAAGTAGAAATATTTATAAGTAAACTTTGTCGGAGTAGACCCAGAAGAGTAGACTTGGGGCTGGGGGGGGGAGGGGGAGGATTTATTAGATTGGTTAGATGTCAACATAATATTTCATGGTTCGCAATAATGCTGTGGGAGAGATCCCATAGTACTCAATCATTTCTACTAGCTTCAAAAAATGTAGTCAAATAAACACATCTAGATTTGTTATTTTTGATTTTTAAAATGAAGTAAATTATTCTCTGTGGCTATTTATTATTATTATTATTATTATTATTATTATTATTATTATTAGCACCGCGTCTTACTACCCGTTCGGGTTATACGCACTTACGCTAATGTGTAATGGTAGGGTGATTGTGAGATGAAATGGAGGACCTACAGTTTTACGTGGAATCCGAACCACGGTGGAGGCCTGGTATTCCTCACATTCACAAGATGTCTTGTCAGAGGTGAAGGAAGGGTTTGGCAATCAGATAAATCTGTGCCGGGACCGAGGATCGAACCCCGAACCCCCAGCACAAAAGTCTCCCACACCTTACCCCTAGACCGCCAGGTCACACTGTTTGTGGCTATTTACAACTAGCAGAACTACCCGGCGTCGCGTTGAATTGCGTAGCTGCCCCTGGCAATGCTTTTATTTGCCTCAAACAGAACAAAAAAAAAACTCTTCATTTTATTTATTTTCAGCCCAGTTTTTAATTACCTTAAAGAATGTAATCCTAATTTTAAAATTCCTGTATCGAGGTGCACACTGCACATGTTTGTGTAAAGGTCTAATAATTTTAAAATTTCAAACCTCTGCGTTCGGTGGATTTCACGCAATGCTCATGACCGACAGACTTCATTTTATCAATATAGAATATAGTAACTGTCTCCGAGCAAAAACACGATATCTTTTCACTGTGTCTGGTTACACGTATATGTACTAATTACGTTAGTGTTTTTGGGTATGAGGATGGTCAAATGCATAGGAAATGTACCCGCATTTGTGTGGATAGAGTATGGGAAACTACTTAGGGGAGGGGTCTCAGTACCTTGGCCGGCATTTTAACCACGACCTTCCCGTCCCTGGTAAACCAGACTAAATGAGCTTGACATTTAGACCGTGCGACCACCGGTGAGGGATTTACTCATCTTAACCCATGCTAGTCTTTGTGCAATCCCTCGTTCTTACATTTCAGTTTGTCTACAATCCCTCGTTCTTACTACCCAGATTGTCTGCAATCCCTCGTTCTTACCACCCAGTTTGTCTGCAATCCCTTGTTCTTACCACTCAGATTGCCTACAATCCCTCGTTCTTACCACCCAGTTTGTCTGCAATCCCTTGTTCTTACCACTCAGATTGTCTACAATCCCTTGTTATTACCACCCAAATTGTCTGCAATTCCTCGTTCTTACTACCCAGATTGTTTACAATCCCTCGTTCTTACTACCCAAATTGTCTACAATCCCTCGTTTTTATCCATCAGATTGTCTACAATCCCTCGTTCTTACAGTTCAGTTTGTCTACAATCCCTCGTTCTTACTACCCAAATTGTCTAGATTCCCTCTTTTTTATCCATCAGATTGTCTACAATCCCTCGTTCTTACAGTTCAGTTTGTCTACAATCCCTCATTCTTACAACCCAAATTGTCTACAATCCCTCGTTTTTATCCATCAGATTGTCTACAATCCCTCGTTCTTACTACCCAGATTGTTTACAATCCCTCATTCCTACTACCCAGATTGTCTACAATCCCTCATTCTTACTACCCAGATTGTCTACAATCCCTCGTTTTTATCCATCAGATTGTGTTTTTTTCACACTTAATTTGAACGTACTAATTAAAAACACTAGGTATTAAAAAATCTTTAATAATTTATAAACTTCCCTATCACTCCAAAAAATCGACAATAATAACTTAATTGAAATACAAAATTCAAGAATTAAATTTAGTTTGAGAACAAAGATAATACATATTTACTATTTCCTTAATTTTTTATAATCCTAACATCTCTACAAGTCTAGTATAGCTAAACTTGTAGAAAATACTAACTTTTTATTTGTGGTCAACATCGATTACATTTTACTATATTATTATTATTATTGGTGACCTGGTGGTCTAGGGGTAAGGTTCTGTGCTGGGGGCCGGGGTTCAATCCTCGGTCCCGGCACAAATTTATCTGATTACCAAACCCTTCCTTCACCTCTGACAAGACATCTTGTGA
>CABFOV010012875.1:0-10669 GCA_902141375.1 Timema poppense
TTGTGAATGTGGGGAATGCCAGACCTCCACCGTGGTTCGGATTCCACGTTAAACTGTAGGTCCTCCATTTCATCTCACAGTCTACCATTACACATTAGCGTAAGTGCGTATAACCCGAACGGGTAGTAAGGCGTGGTGCTAATAATAATAAAAATAATAATAATAAGAGGGTATGCTCCCAAGTTGGCGCGGATAGAGCGTTTGAAACTATTTAGGAAAAAAAAGCCTTCAGTACACGTGACTGGGTTTCAAGTCCCGACCACCCTATCACCGGAAAACTAGACTAGGTGAGCTTGACGTTTATTACCCATTGAGTATTAGGGATAAGGAAGAGGACGGGCCCCCTATTTAGGATTAGGGATAGGAACAATTAATTCCATGTTATTATAGGAGTGCCTTGTTTGAAAGATTGGAGTTTAAATCCCATATAAATCGAGTTTTTTTTTGTAAAATCTATAGTGTCGGATTTTGAGCAGCTTTGGATCAAATAGGAAATAGAAATAATAAACATTTTTATTGCAAGATATGAACGCATGGAGTTATATTTATTTAATTAATTAAATATATATAACTAACCAACTCTATACATGCAGATAACCAATCGAAACCATTAGTTTATCGTAGCGATTAATAGATTGTGTTCATGTAATCATGGTAGAAGTTCAGAGGTGAACTGACAGGTTCAAAGCGGACCGTGAATATGAACTGCCCTAAGCACAATTTCATAAATGCCCCCTGAAACTATGTTTCAGTGTAAGCTAAGGTGATTAGGTAGACGTATTAATATTTTTATCAGTAGTAAATTTAATCCCGAGGCCATTTCAGCTCCATTATCAATTATTACGTCGTTATACAGACCCCTTAATGTTAGTAGTTTAAGTAATGCGAGAAAAAAACAAGTTTTTGTTTTATTTTTTTGCAGTTCTTAAGGCAAAAGTAAATTAAATATTGCTCTTGTAGTAACCTAGAGTTTAATTTTCTTCACATGGGGCTAACAAAAGTTCTTGAATATCTGTTGTGAACTTTTTAAATGAAGATAAATGGTTGTAGTTAAATTTCAGGACACCCTTGACAGATATTTAATAACTGATACAACTATGCCAAAAAAATTAAACTATGTTTCTAATGGATAAATTTTTATTTTTTTTTAAAAAAAAAACTTGTAATTTGTAAGACAATAGCACGGAATATATTTTAAACATATTTAAGTTGTTAAAAAGTATTCACTAAAAATTACTTTATGTTTGACTTAAATTGTTTATAAATACCAAGAAAAACCAAACGGGATGATTTTTACATTTAATGCAATCGTGTATTCTCACAAGTGATGTATTTTAGGTACTATAAAACCTACTCTCCAGAACCTTTGATAAAACAATAAATCATTTAGAATTGAATCGATATCACCCGGTGTCCCGGCTGCCCAGTCCTCCTCTGCGGACGTTTATTTCTGAAATAAGTTAAACAAATAGGCCTATATATTATGAAAGGTTGTATTGTATTATATATAGTTTCAATATTTCAATAGTAAACATTAAATTTAATCACGTTTGTCAAGTTTTGCTGAGACTTCCAGAACAATTTTCGTTACCCCTGGAAGGGTTGCAACCCACAGTTTAAGAAAGTGTGCGCTAAGCTACCCCCCTAATTCTTACTACTTATAAGTTTTGGCTAGCTACCATTATAAAATACATATAGAAAGAACATAATAGAGAGAAAAATACCTGGCATTTACAGAAGTTAATATAACTACTTTCATTAGGATTTTTTTTTTCATCATTGCATCTTAAGGCCCTTGACCCTGCCGAGTGCAAGTCTAAAACTTATTTTGTGGGATGGTGGGCGGGAGTGTTAAAGTTGTGGTGGGAATTCACAACTGACCAAAGTATCCTTCCGCGCCAGAAAGAATAGATTGAACACGGAAACCGTAGATGGCGCTAGCTACCTCACAGGTCTTGAGGATAGATTATACGTTTGAAAATATCAGTTTTCTTGAGGACGAATGAAATCTATAAGTTAATATTTTCAACACCCCTTCTAAGATAAGGTATCAAAGTTTTTTAATTGTTATATTTTCTTTCTTTTTTTTGTTACTAAACCGGCACTTTTCTATTGAAGAATGTCACCCACCTCGGTGGCGTAGTTGGCTAACGTGCTGGTCGTGTTGAGCTCGACTGCTGAGGACGGGGAGATCGAGGTTCGAATCTCGGTCGGGTGAACTGGGGGGGGGGGTTCCCTAAATGGTTTTCCACTCTCCCTCCACGCAAATGCGGGTCCACTTCCTCTAATTCNGGTTTCCTAAATGGTTTTCCACTCTCTCTCCACGCAAATGCGGGTTCACTTCCTTTAATTAACACTTCCTAATTCTTAGTCCATTAGCGTGATTAGTGCTTAAAGCGTATAACCCGAACGGGTAGTAAGACGCGGTGCTAATAATAATAATAATAATACCAAAACAGATGTTCATTAGTTCACGTTATAGCTGTCAGCATTTATAGGTATTATTAATTAATATAAAATAGTACTTATAAGATATAATTTAGTAAAATGTTTTCTACGTTATCAAAAACCAATATGAATATGTCCTTTCTATCGTGTTCTTACTCTTTACACATTAAAAGCACACAATATATTTTAAAATTTAAAATTTGTTGTAATACTAATAATAACGATGTTTATTATGTTGTCATTACTATCATCAATCAAACATAATATTATCTAACGCTTCAAGCACGCGGGCCCTTTCAAAGCTACAAAAATCCAATGACCCATTTCAAAACTGTCACGTATTGTCAAACACGACCAATCACGTTTAGTTACCGGTACAGACCTTGACAGCCTTCATCAAACATTAATACATCAACTTCCAACCCCTTCTCTTCTAGTGTTGGAGGGTAGCGGTGGAGGGTGACACTGTTTAGGTGAAAGCTTCACTGAATACTACCCCACCCCCTAACCCTTCTCAACAATTTTTTTTTGCTAGGTGTTAAAAAACAAGAACGAAAGAAACATCAGTGTGTTTTCGTTTCATATTTGTGAGAAAACCAGACAAGACAAGTAAAAATATTGTTAACAGTTATAATAATGGAGAAAGAAAATGAAGGGGTCTTTAGAAAATGAAAGTGTGGGGTGAGAGGGGGTAGGGGTGAAGGTCACGTGATTGTATTCCAAAGAGAGAATGTGCCTCCTGATGTATTGTTCGATGGGTCTCTTCGCTTGAGTGATTTTTGGACTACTTTTCTTCTCTCTCTCTCTCTTTCTCTCTCTCTACCTACAGTAACTAAAGCTGTGGCTCCAACCTCGTTTTGTTTGGTAAGGGATCATGGCTGTCATCCCCTTCCCCCTCTCTGTTCATCCCATCAATACCTCTCTTCCCTTTAAATCAACCAGTCCTAGGTACTGTCGAAAGCAAACATCACTTCTTGACAGTGCAAACAAACATGCCGACGCTAGCTCTCTCTCTTGTAAACTCTGTGTGGAGAATATAGGGATTAATTACCATCTTCCTAACATTTTGGGTCGAACCGTAAAACTTTGGAAGGTGAAACAAAAATTGAGGGGTGAAGGGAGTATAATAGCTTGGACACGAGAGATAATGAAAAAGGGGGTGGTTTGGAGAAGATTGGTTACTATAACGCGGGAGCTTTTTACTTGTATGTTTAATTGAGACAAGTTTTAATCTTCATTAAGTATGGTACGATTAAAATCAAACCCAGCTTACGATTCTGAGCAAACGAAGTAATATTGTAAATACGGCTAAAATTTTATAGGACTAGTTTATTTAAATAAACAGCTATTTTTGTGGTCAACATATTACTATATTATTTGTGTTATTTTATAGGTATTGATAGTATATATATATATATATATATATCAAAAAGTGACAGATGCAGATCACGCGACTTGATGTGTAAATACGTGTAAGTATATATACAGTAGCCCCATGGCTTCTTTGGTGCTGACTGACAGCTCACAGCTGACTTCTGAAAGCTTTGAAAAGTTACCAGACCAAATTATGTATCCCTACGCCGAACCATATGATCTGCAAAAACATATGTTTAGCAGATGTCACTTCTGACAGTCAAAATTTAGGTATGTACTTAAATGTTGACTGTCAGAAGTCAGCTGTTAGCTGTCAGTCAGCACCAAAGAAGCCATGGGGCTACTGTATTAGCTTTTCTCGCTATCAGACAATACTCTTCTTATGGAAATCTGACTGTAGTTGTGGTAAGAAATGTGTTAAAGGGGATTCCATTGTACTGTATATGAGTGTTAAGGGAAGCTACTATTTATTATAACCAATCAATAGTTATCAATAGTTATAAATATTTTTGTTATTTTGGCACCACGTCATACTACCAGTTCGGGCTATTTGCCTATCTACTAAATGGAGCTCTAATGGATGAGGAAGATTGAATTTAGATGGCGCGTGCACGCAATTTATGTGGAAGGGGAGAGTAAAACCATTTAGGTGAAAATCCACCTTAGTGCGCACCTCACTGGTACTCAAACGCCGATCTCCTCGTCATTGGCAGTCTAGTCTATTGCTAGAGTGGCGACTTAGACTATGCGGACGTCGAAGTGGGCATGGATTTATTATTAATAATATTACTTCACGTACACCTAGCCTTAATACTCACCATTGCTATCCGTAGCTTTAATCTTAGAGGATTAGGGATGATGAAGATAGAATGTAGAGGAACCCGAATTAACGCGAGGAAAGAGTCAAATATCATTTGGTAGAAAAAAATCTAGGTACTACACGCGGCTGGAATCCTTACCTGGACCTCTCTGTCGCCGTCAAACTGGAGTCTGATAATCGTCATGCCTACAATTAAGACCGCAATGATGACTACGTAGTAAAAGGTGTCATTAATTATACCTGATTTTCTAGAAATGGGCAAGGTTGGGGGCTGGAATTCTGGACAGATAAACTAAGTTTTTGATTTACTATATGGTTTTAAGCTATTTATACACGCCACTATGGGTACCGTTCTTCTCTGTTCTACAATCCTGATCCCTAGTCTATAAGGGTGGATACGTGCGTATCATATTAAAGAGTAGAGAATGGGAAAACATAATTAAAAAAATAGTTTATAATTGCCCAAAGTGTGTTTATTCTAAGTATGGGTTATAGTAGAATGGGAGTGTAGAAAACGCGAGAAAGAGCAAAGTTTTTCTCAGTTTTATATCAAAGTTTTTAATGATAATATCAAATAATTCTCCATTAGAAACATAAATTTTAATTTTCTTCACTTGGTGACTTCAACATTTGTTGAATATCTGTCAAAGGTGTCCTGTAATTTAATCACAACTTTTTATCTTAATTTTAAAAGTTTTTCGTATAATTCCAATATGCTCATGGCACATATCTATTAACTGTTGATATTGGAAAAAATATTCAATTTATGTTGGTAAAAAACATATTTTTTCTATAAAACACTGCAATAACACTACTATTTTATCATATTTCCTACAATATCACTACACTAGTAGCTAACTATATTTATTTTAAATAGTTTGCAACTTTTTTTATTTAATAGGAGGCATTTTCATGTATGGATCTATATAATTTTTTGTTTTAAATTTATTTTTAGTTTGTGTTATAAATATGTAAAGCTAACTTTTATATTTGATGATATCTGCTGTTGAAGTTTTACGTACTCTTTGCAAACACAATACTCTATTGTCCCCTACTTGTATGTAACTGAGTTAATAGAGCATCCCCCTCTTTCCGCCGTTTATTAGAGAGTATACAGGGCTTTTGAAGGGGGGCAGGGGATAATAGGTTATTACTTTTCAATCATAGATAAAAAAAAAGTATAAAGCATAACACAGGGTAGAGTAGACCCCAAGTTGTGAGCGTGAATCGTCAAATCTAGGTGACAACTTTCGTAACAATCACAACCAAGTGTAACTTGACTTTATTACTGTTTGAAGGGCATCTGGCCCCAATAAATGTAGGTCAAAAAATCAATACTCTTATCGATTTTTTTATGTAACCACTTATAATAATTGACGATTCAATAGAATTTGTGTAGTTCTTTTTATTGACTTTCTTCTCAAATCAGGTCTCGAAGGATTTAGTTGTGTGAATGAATGAAACAGTAATCATGTACAAATCAAATTGAGCAATTTAAAAAAAAAATAGTACATAACAATAAGTATTTTGTTGTATTTTTCTTGGTACAAAGAGAGAAAAAAAGTCAAAATAACTATTTGTAAATACAACTTTTAAAGAAAAATCATTTATTTACATCTACACGATAAATTTTGTTTGGTAAATATATCATTTCATAAAGTAAGAGCCAAATAACTTTATGAAACTCTAATGTCATGTTATAAAAAAAAACTATAGAATACCTTCTTATTCGTTACACACGTGCTGGATATTTCACCATTGGGCCATAGCATACCAAGGCTAATATCACTAACGGGGTATTGATGAGGAATTTATAATTTAGATAATATATTCCTGCATTTTTGTAAAAAAAAAAAGAAGAAGATGGAAAACCACATCGATACATAATATTTGGAAAACCACCCCTGGTGCATCCATCGAGGATTCGAACTTCACCTCTCTTTCACTCAAAGTCCAGTATATTTTAAACAGCAATTATCGACTCACCACATCTATCACTCGACTATATTAGAAATCCCATCAAATCACCACACTACATTTTTAGAGGAAAATATAGGTATTGCAGTGCTACAACAGAAAATCTGTTATATATATATGGATTTCTTTCAGCACCTCTTATATCAACGTTCTTTTTCGTTGCTGACCCATATTTCAGGTGAAGAGTTCCCATCCTTAACATGAAGTATGGGGCTATATTATTATTATTATTGTCTTAGCGAATGGCTACTTTGATTGGGAGAGCTATGATATCTAGTTCGGTGGTCTGTGTGTAGAATTTTAACCGCTCTGGTGACACAGAACGTTGCACAGGGTACACAACATTAGGTTGTCTACACGTCATATCCTCTATGAGATGTGTGATAATAGTGATTATGAACGTGCGAAGCAAGTAGCGATCTTAAAATTAACTTAATTTTGGTCTAGGTAGGTATCGTCTTGTATTTAGTATAGCACCACATTTGTGGCTACTCACTAAGACTATTAAACTGCCCAATTCCAACCAGGTCTAGGTAGGTATCTAGTGAAGTGCCGAACTTTAGGAGTACTAAGTCTTACTATGACACTGGCTCTTAGTTTGGAATCTCGAATCGGTCCATACTGAATTCTAGGCTAGTTTAGGTTAGGTTAGTTTGTTCCAGAATAATCGAGGTATATTTTAGGGATGAAATGACTTGCACGGATGCCATGACCATGGGGAGTGGGAGGCACTTGGCGTGTCGATGAGTATCTGACTGACAATGGCGTGTGGCGAGATTATTATATAACCAGTGGGATGTGAACAATACACCTATGAAGAGTGGATGGATGACCGATTTGAGCATGGTGTCTCAGACCGTGTGAATTAATTAATGCATTGTATTCATATATGATTGTTGATATATTTTTAAATTCCCGCAACCCTTTCGAGAGAGGATTTATATTTATCGTCAAAAATAATAAGTCGAGACTTTTTATGGATATCAAAATTTCATGACCATCTGAGCTCGAAACAGTTGTTTTCTCGAAAATTTTTGTCTATCAGTCTTTTTATAACTTAGCTTAAAGCCGAAAACATTTTAACGATTTAGCTAAATCTTGGTTTTCAAGGTTTTCATAAGGTTTCCTCAAAGTAGTTAGTGAATTAGATATCTATTATTATTATTATTATTATTATTATTAGCACCGCGTCTTACTACCCGTTCGGGCTATACGCACTTACGCTAATGTGCAATGGTAGGGTGAATGTGAGAAGAAATGAAGGACCTACAGTTTAACTTGGAATCCGAACCACGGTGGAGACCTGGCATTCCTCACATTCACAAGATGTCTTGTCAGAGGTGAAGGAAAGGTTTGGTAATCAGATAAATTTTTGTCGGGACCGAGGATTGAACCCCGGACGCCAGCATAGAAGTCTGACACCTTACCCCTAGACCACCAGGTCACCAATTAGATATCATACGCTGAAATTACTAGAGAAAAAACTATTTACTCAAAATCCGCATAAACGATTTCAATTAAAATTCATATCCAGACAGTGTTTAACATTATTAACCAATTGGCGCATATCATTTTTCCACGAAAATGAATTGAAGGGTACTTAACACTAGGGAATATCTCAAGTTTTGAGAACTCCGCAACTTTCTGTGATACTAATTCACTAGTAACAAAGTTATATGGTTATTAATATTAAACAACTTTTATTCAAAATATGTTTTTATAAAACTAATAGTTTCCGAGATCCAAGCAATGTTATTTTAAAATATGGGTCCAAGAAATGGGTACTTGGTTTTTACGACCTTTGAACGATATGTTACGTTTTTCTCATTGTGATTTGTAAATGTGTATTATTTCAGTTATGCTCTGTGTTTGAATATGATGCTATTTTTACATTCTGATATCAAGCATTAGAAAATATTGTGATCGTGAAAAATATTGATCCCGAGATTTTCCAAAAAAGTGTATTTTACAATTCTTTTAGTCCTTCCCCNCCATATCTGTTCGTATATTTGTATTTGTCCACAGATCATAGAATATAAAAGTGATTTTGCTCAAATTTGATAGCTATATTTTATATGGCTATACCTTGTGATGTTTGTTCAATTTTACCCTCAAATTAAGGGTAGTTAACTGATGAGTGATTTGTTTAGTTCCAAATATTTTGAAAATGGCTTTTGCTATACTGTTTAAAATGCATATTTATGATTTGTTTGATATAACAAATAACACTGCATGATTTGCTTTTCAAAATTCGCTGAATGATAGTTTAATGATTAGAAATTTTTGAAATATGTCTAAAATCGCTCTAGCAATTTTGTTCAAAATGTATATCTGGAGATTATGCGATATGAAAAATAACAATATATAATTAATTTGTAGTAAAAACTCATTTATGTATAGTTTACTGATTTTTTCAAAATCTTGAAACATTATACAAATGGCAATAACAATTTGGTTCCAAATGGGTATTTTGTGGGTGTTTGACATGACAATCAATACTGTATATTGGTTTTTGGGGTAAAAATTAATTTATGGATTGTTTACTGATGACTGTTTTTTGAAAAATTGGATACATTTTAAAAAATGGCTTTAAATATTTGGTTTCAAAATGTAACTTAAGAGGGCTTATCATGAAAAATTATCATGCATACTTGGTTTTGCGTAAAAATTTGACAATAGTTTGTTTATTGATTAGTGATTTTTGAAAATTAAAATTATTTGAAAGGCGTTATAAAGGTTCTGCTTAAATTGTATATCTGGAGAGTGTTTGACATGAACATGACAACTAAAGCAGTATATTTGTTTATGGGGGGAATTTCGGTTATAGATAGTTTATTGATTTTTTTGTTTGAATATTTAAAAAAATGTCTTTAATGATTTTGTTTAGAATAGGTATCTGTTAAGTTTCTTGTATTATAAATAGTTATAGTCTACCGTTTTTTTCTATAAAAATAAATTAAAAGTATAACTAATGACTGGTATTAAAAAAAAATTGATCTAAAAATTTTGTTTAAATTGATTTCAGGAAATTAATTACTTACATTATCAATACTAATTATATCTTTATTTATCTAAAGTAAAGTAGTTAAAGGATAGTTTACTTACGACAAGTTATAGGCAATTTGAATTTTTTGAAAATTGAACTTGAAGATTGAATTCAAAATGCGAAGCTGTGAATAGTACTTTATGATAAATAATATAATGTTTTGTATTTTTAAAATAACAAATAATTTTGGTGGAATTTACAAATAGTTAATTTTTTTTTTAATTTGAATTTTGTTGGATATAGTTCAACAATTTGTTTTAAAATCGATACATAAAGAGTGATTATTGTGAATAACAAGATGATTTGTTTGTTTTTATTAGGAAAACATACTTAAGGGTAGTTTACTCAAAAACTATTTTTTAAAATTCTCTTCTAAGTCACAATACTCAATATGAGGAAGTTTGTGAGATTGGGTGTAACATTTATTTCGATTATATTTTTGCATCCGGTTTTTTTTTCATATATCTTATGAGTTTTAAGTAAACTTCTCCATTTTTAAATAAACTAGTGATAAAGACTGTGCTGCACCTTGCCAAATATTAGACTTGAATCAAGAAAACAACACAAAATATGGTCCATCCTATATGTTTTGTGTTTATTTATAGTCTATAATAGTAGTTAATAAAATTCACAAACTTATTAAACAAAGTAATGGACGGTTATCATTTCAGTTATATGGTTTTGTAAAATTTTATGTCATATTTTTGGGTAATTGAGTACTCAACATGTCGTATACATTCTTACTGACTGAGATTCTATGTACGTAGTATTTTTGTGATAAATAAATTGAGAAGTGTATCTTGAATATGTGTAAACTATAGGCCTACCACGATTTGAGTAAGAAGTCCTTTTGGAAGGCCCTTTTCCCTACCAGAGTCCTACTGTATATTAGTATTATAGTATTATAAAATACCTTACATAACTGTTTATTATTATTATTATTAGCACCACGTCTTACTACCCGTTCGGGTTATACGCACTTACGCTAATGTGTAATGGTAGGG
>CABFOV010012877.1:0-10668 GCA_902141375.1 Timema poppense
AGCCCTGGCGATAAGGTTTTTGCCAAAGTACGAGGGTACCCTCCTTGGCCGGCTATGGTGAGTCAACATCTTGTATAGCCTACTCTGTAAAAATATGCCGACTCGGACTCTGGCTTCAAAATAAAAACTTAAAATATAATATATCGTAACTATATAATTTTAACTTCATACATTTTTTATTTCTTAGGACCAATGTTTATAATTTGGATTGACAAATTTATTCAAATTTAAATTCACAATGACCTGCCTTGGTGGCGTAGTTGGCCAATGCGCTAGTTTTGTATTGAGCATGACTGCCGAGGACGGGAAGATCGAGGTTCGAATCTTGGTTGGGTGAACTGGGGTGTTTGTGTCCCTAAATGGTTTTACACACTCCCTCCACACAAACCACACAAATGAGGGTTCACTTACTCTAAATTAAACCTTACCAATTCTTAATCCATTAGCGTAATTAGTACTTAAGCATACAACCCAAGCAGGTAGTAAGATTCGGTGCTAAATAAATAGAAATAAAACCTCGCAATGACAAAGAAGTTTCTCATGAAGTAATTTGTATTGAAGCATTTTATTGCAGTCAGTTTGTTATTAGTATTAATAAATATACTCTAGCCAATTCTGAAGGAGTATGAGATTGACATTAGGTAAATAAAGGAGTTGTCTGAGTCAGAATCGAAAGCTTGGCATATCGATTCCACAATCATGCATGTAAGAGAGTGTGCCACCATATTTATAAAATATAAAGGATTTGCTAGTAATAAGAAAATTTGTTTTGAATTAAGCTTTCAACCATTTTATTGATTTAACTGAAACTTTGACAAATAATTAGACTAGGTACTGTGTGGGTCAGATGCCGCGGCTCGAGTTTAACCGCTGCCCCGTCATATGTTTTCCTACCCTGTTTTCCTGAAAATAAGAGCTAATGAAATTTTCTTAAATGGCTTTTTTTTAATCTTTGTTGATTGGTATTGTCAGGAATGACACTATCACATATTGAAGAGTTAAATTTGGATGATTATTTTATATAAAAATAATGTACTTAGGCTCACATTGTAAATCAAACTGTCAAAAAAATGGTTCATCTTAAATGAATTTTGCCATTAATGCACAGAAATAGTGTAGTCAACATCTCATTGTTTATTGTGTAAATTCAAATTATATTTGTAACATAATTTTAGTTTAAAAGGAAGTTTGATATAAATTGTTCCTTTGACAGGTTGAAGAATCACTTGTCGATAATGCTACACCCTCTAAGGCTAAGTACAAGGTCTACTTTTATGGCACTGCAGAGACGTAAGTAGCTACTCATTTAAGCAACCCAACATTTTAGTTTAAAAAAAAACTGAAACACTTCTATAGTGTTTTTTTTATTGAGCCCGAGATCAGGGGTAGAAAACTTTTTTTCTGAAGCCAAGTAAAAAAAAAGTTCTTAAGAGAGTGTACCAACCCATCTCTTCTCTCAAGTATTAAATACTCTTCTCACATTGTATTTAATCAAAAGTGAACAATGAGAGTGAATTGTATTTTGATATGTCTGGTGAGTTTCATAGTCTAAGATTAATAATTGTAATGTAGTTGGGGATGGACTAGAAAACCACACTCGTTTACCCACTTTAGTGGTCGAAGGAATCACTCACCCAATATACTGGATTGCCAATGACAGGGGAGATCGGAGTTTGAATGCCGGTCAGGTGTACTGAGGGTGGTTTTTGCTAAATGTTTTCCCTCCCTCTCTCCAATAAAATGTGGTTACACTACCTCTAAATTCATCCTTAACTCATTAGCTTAATCATTCCATACGTGTACAGCCTGAACCTGCAGTGACACAAAAAATTTGTTCTATAGGCCATTCAGAAACTAATAAATAATCTTTCAAAATCAAACTAATATCACTTGTTCATTATGTAAATGTAGGTATTGATCCACAATAGCTTGTATTTAATATCAATAAACAAATGACGGGAGATCGGAGTTTGAATGCCGGTCAGGTGTACTTAGGGTGGTTTTTGCTAAATGTTTTCCCTTCCTCTCTCCAATAAAATGTGGTTACACTACCTCTAAATTCAACCTTACTCATCCTTAACTCATTAGCGTAATCATTCCATACGTGTACAGCCTGAACCTGCAGTGACACACAATAATTTGTTCTATAGGTCATTCAGAAACTAATAATCAAAATCAAACTAATATCACTATTGTTCATTATGTAAATGTAGGTATTGATCCACAATAGCTTGTATTTAATATCAGTAAACATTATTAAAAGCTTTTACTAGTGAACGAAATGTTAACTTTGTTAATAATTTCAACTTTGAACTAAATTCAATAATATCCCTTCTGTATTAATACTTGGAAAAGTATTTTTTCTTAGTTGCTTCTATCCAGGGGCGTCGCGCCAGGGGATGGTGGTTGGGGTATCACTCCCCCCAATGTTGGTTAGAAGCTTGAAAATTGGGGATTTTGTTAGAATTGAGATCTGGAGTTGGGAAATTTGAGGCTTATTCTATACCCCATTACTTTCTATTTTGAAAGTCCTTAACTTCAGACTTGTACAGACAAATTTAAAATTTCCCAAATTGTTGATCCCTACTCTACAAAAAATCCCAACTTCAAAAATCGTCAAACATTGAAAGGAAATTCCTTGTGTAGTAGAGTGTATAAATCTTAGTTAATCAAGTAGTTTAGTAGCACCGTTGTTAGTATGCAGAGACAATGGCCGGTGAGTGTATGCTGAATGTGGTATGGAAATGAATCATAGGGAACATGAGCTGCCCAGAAGCACAATCTCACTCGGCCAGCAAGTCTTGAAGTGGCAGCATTGTCAGACAATGTTTTGTTTATTGTTTAGGGTTTTTAGTTCGTGACTGATAAGACTATCACAGTTTTAAGTAAATTATGATTCTAATTATCATATGTTGTACAGCCAATGCCTTAATTAGGGTTTTATTGTGTTTTGAAGGCATAAATGCATTGAATGTTAAGCAACATTTCATTGTTTTCTTATCGAAAGCTATGACTGATGAAATGAGGACATTGAGGTTAGTGTTAATGTTAGACTTCTGAAATACACACTCATTTTTCTAGCAAGTATCCATACTAGTTTGAATTGAACTAATGTATACTATTTCATTGTTTATTAAAATAGGCTTTCATGAAAGCAATTTAAATAGGTTCAAAGCAACAATGAAGGAAGAGGAGTGAGAGGGCTGTGTTACATTGTTACAACTCTTATAATTTTTCATTTGATTAAATAGGTTACATTAAACAAAAAATTAAGTTTTTTTTTTCACCCTTTAACATTTCAAATAGGGGATACATTTTTAAATTCATTATTTAGTGTTTGATTTGAATGAAATTTTGTATAACCACGTTGTTTACAGTGCTGATTTCGAATTTGCCATAAGTTATTTAATAAAATGTCGGGGAAAGACCCTTCACCCTCACGTGCTAAATTACAATATGATTTGAATAGTTTATTGACATACCAGTATTACCATTTCAGGACATTGGTAGTCAGGTATCAAAATACTGAAGAAATATCGATAAATTCCATTTTTTATTGCTTTATTTTACAGTTGAAAATGTTTGCGACGAGCGATTTCTAACATCTCAGGGAACTAACTAGTTAAATATTTCTTCCAAGTGTGTTATAATAAAGCAGCGGTTTCCAATCTGGGGGCCGCAACGTGTTTTGGGTGGGACACAATATAGAGGTTTTAGCTTTATATTTACTTTTTCAAGGATTTTAATGATTACAGGAAGATGCCCAATTATAATAGAAATGAAAGTTTTTAAAGCTGTAAAACAACCAAGTTACTGCTTAGGTTTCTTTTGGCTATTTCATTCTGATAGCTTCTTGCTGACTTGCTTACTGTGGAAGCCTTGTAATGCTGCTAGCATAATATAAAATTATCCCCCACCCCTGGACTTGTTGGTTCTCTTTTACTATATATTAGTCGCATGTAATCATTACTATAAGCAATTTATAATAATTAAAACCAGCATTGGTGGGTATGCAGGTTTAACGTCACACTCTTTTGGTTTGCTTTGTTGGTGACGTGGAAGCAAATATTTTAATTCTGGCCAGAGCTAATTTATCCTAATGTAACTCCATGCAAAAAAGGGCATATTTTTTCTAAATTTTACCCCACTGGTGTAATTAAATGTAGATAACCCGGGCTATAGTAAAACACAGCGAAAAAAAATAATTAAAAATTAGGATTTAAATACTTTTTAAGTTATCAAAGGGTCGCAATAGCCACAGAGAGAAAAGTTCTGCTCATAAACTACAAAATGTTAGAAACCGCTGTAATAAAGTCAGTTAAATTTTTCAATCTAAAATACATAATTTGAGCAATATCTGCAAATCTAAATAAATATATTTAAGCTCAATTGGATATTTAGCTCAGATGCAGGTAAACTAAAATAAATAATAATTCAAGTTATTTCCTTATGCACTGAAAAAGTCTTGTAGCTTTAAAAATCCAGTATGAACNTGGGAGCCTCCTCCCCTTTCTCATTGCCCTTCTTGTACTCTCTTTTGCTACTTGGGAATTTTTCTCATTTCAAAATGCTTAGAGTTGGTAAAAACACTGGTTCACCCCCCTCCCCCTCCCAAAAAATATATTTTGTGCTTCTATCATTGCACTTTGATGGGACACCTTGCGCAGCTCTGAAGTGAAGATTTACCCCAGAGTGCTATGGTTGACCCTAAAGAATTACATGAGGTTATAGCCGACATGGTTCTGTATAGATTAAGTGCTGTGTGCGATTAAACCACACAGATTACTAACTTAAGTGAAGAAAGCATTACTCTACTGAATTCATTATCTAAACTACCTGCTTCAGTGGCCGTATGGTCTAAACCACCACACCCACAATTGTCTATAGACTGCTGATTACAGAGAGATCGGGGTTCAAATCCTGGTTGAGTATACTAAGAGTGGTTTTTCATAAATGGTTATACATTCTCTCCGTGCAAATGTGGGTACACTTCCTATAAATTCAACCTTCCTTCAGGAATTTGCAGCCATAAAATGTAATCTACATTTAATAAGTTAATCTATATATCTATATATATGTATTATTAATGTGGATAAACTACCTGCTTCAGTGGCCGTATGGTCTAAACCACCACACCCACAATTGTCTATAAACTGCTGATTACAGAGAGATCGGGGTTCAAATCCCGGTTGAGTATACTAAGAGTGGTTTTTCATAAATGGTTATACATTTTCTCCGTGCAAATGTGGGTACACTTCCTATAAATTCAACCTTCCTTCAGGAATATGCAGCCATAAAATGTAATCTATATTTAATAAGTTAATCTATATATCTATATATATGTATTATTAATGTGGGGAAATAAGGTTTATTCACTGTTACATATTATTTTCCCATCATTGAATATCTTACTTCATCTGAGTTTACTACTTATTTATGTACATATTTTGCAGGTTAATTACTCTATACAAATCTAGGCTCTACTCATTAATGTAATCAGTACTTATGTTTATAACTTGATCATGTTATAAGACACAATTCTAAAAAAATATATATATCTAAGGCTAACATTTTTTACTAATTTGTTTAAGTTGTTTTTGAATAAAATAATAAAATATTGAGAAATTAATCAAAGTATTACAACAATTTTTTCCCCACTTATGTATTAATTAATTACTTTGTAGGGTAATTTCAATACTAAAGCCCACTTTGAATGTTATTTTAAAATAATATACATTATAGTTGTTTTTAATTGCTTAATATTGCTTGAATTATTAGTTTTACAAATCAAATAATTTAATCAGAGACAAGAACTAAGCAGGATAGAGTGTTCATTTGTTATAATGAAAAAACATATTAGTATGTGAGCATTATTATTATTGGGCTCTAGGTCAGGGGTAGGGAAACTTTTTTTCTGAAGCCAAGTAAAGGAAAAGTTCTTAAAAGAGTGTACCAACCCACCTCTTGTCTCAAGTATCTAATACTCTTCTCACAATGTATTTAATCAAAAGTGAACAATGAACGTGAATTATATTTCAATATGTTTGTGGAGTTTCATCGTTTATGATTAATAATGTAATGTAATCAAGGGTGGACTAGAAAGTTGCACTCTTTTACCAGCTTCATTGGTCGAAGGAATCACTCTCCCAATATACTGAACTGCCGATGATGGGGAGATCGGTGTTTTATCTACTGAGGGTGGTTTTTGCTAAATGATTTATCATACTCTTTTTGCTAAATGATTTAGCACACTCTCATTGCAAATTATGGTAAACTTAACTCTAAATTCATCCTTACTCATCCTTAACCTATTAGCTTAATTACAGTAGCCCCATGGCTTCTTTGGTTCTGACTGACAGCTCACAGCCGACTTCTGACAGTCAACATTTAGGTATACACCTAAATTTTGACTGTCAGAAGTGACAGCTGCTAAACACATGACTTTGCAGAATTTGGTCTGGTAACTTTTCAAAGCTGTCAGCTCTCAGCTGTGAGCTGTCAGTCAGCACCAAAGAAGTCATGGGGCTACTGTAGTTCATTGTGTGCAGCCCATACATGCAGTGATATAAAATAATTTGACCTATCGGCACTTAAATAAAAGTTATTTCTAAATTGACATAAGAACCATAGTATAATTTGTTCATTATGCAAATGTTGGTATTGATCAGTAATAACTTGTGTTTAAAAGCACCAAACTTTATTAATCCTTTTTTTTCCAAATTAAAGAAATTTCAACTTTGATAATCAGCTAAACTTCAAACTAAATTCAATAATACCCCTGTTGTATGGATAGCTATAAAAGTTTTTTAAAAATCTATTCTACTATTGCAAGCTGATGGGACACCTTGCACAGCTCTGAAGTGAGGATTTACCCCAGAGTGCTATGGTTGACCCTAAAGAACTTCATGTGGCTATAGCCATCATGGCCTTGTGTAGATTAAGTGCTGTGAGCCATTAGACCACACAGATTAATAAGTGGAGAAAGCATTAGGTACTCTAGTAAGTTCATTATCTTTACATAGCCTAAATATTTTTACCAATAATTCGTTTGAGTGGCTTTATAATTCTATAAAGTATTAGATAAACTGACCCAAGTATTCCTACACTAATTTGTTTTATTTCCATTTATGTATTAGTTAATCAGTTTTACTGTAGGCTAATTTAAATGTTAAGCACACAATTTGGATGTGATTTTAAGATTACTTTCAGGCTTAGTTGTTTTTTAGTTTCTTAATGTTTCTTACATTCTTAAATTTACAAATTAAATAATTTCACTAGAGACAAGAACTAAGAAGAATAGCTTGTTTTGTTCATGTATTTGCTTTGCAAGTAATATGTGAGTGATATGCTTATATCATCTTTATTTTGAGAACTGTCAGATTTTGTTTATCGCTTTTAGCCTTTCACAAACTTAATTCATAGTGTTACTATTTGTTTTTATAAAGGGCCACATGCAAGGGAGATGATCTCTCCCATTATGCTGAAAATAAGGCAAGGTTGGGAAAACCTTTGAAAAGGAAAGGATTCAATGAAGCATTGGTTGAGATTGAGAAAGCACTAGGAGGTGTACCGGGTGATACTACGGTTGGTATATTCTCTAAAATCATTTAGGTCTATAAATGAAATGTTGAACCGTTTAAATTTGTGATTGTCACTAATTTTTTTAAATTGATTTTACCTTACAATTCAGGACATTGCTGCGCCAGTCGCAACCGATGATGTTGACACAGATCATGAAGGCTCTCTTGTCATTGATGAAACACCAAACAAAAAAGAGGCCGGGGATGACAAACCGAAGGCTGCCAAACGGAAGTTAGAAAAAGATGTCACAGAGGTTAGATTTTAATTATAGTTTTTTTCATGTATTTACAAAGCTAAAAATCATTGGCCCCCGAGACTGTATTTATAGTAATCACTGAACGACTTCCACCTTGCTTGTTCTCATGGATGTTAAAACAAGGGTGGTTTAGCTGTTTCGCACGTCTGCAGTTTTTACATTGTAGGAGTGGTGGTAACTGATAGCATAAGATTTTTTATTACAAACATTGTTTGAAAGTTACTTATGTTAACCTATGTGGAAACAATTAATATTTTCTTAGTAATAATATATTATCAATCACAAGTGTTATAAAATTATTTTAATAATACTTCCCTGAGGATTAATATATAAATATATATAGTTGGATTTTTCTTAAAAAATTTAATGGACAAAAATATTAATAAAATCGATATATACTTTTCTCACCATTGTGGTAACAAGAGATATTATTAGCCATGGAATAATAAACTAAAAAGTAATATAGTTACACTTGTATCTTCTTATTTATTGATCACCATAAATTAAAAAAAATACATAAGTTTTTTTTATAACTTAAAGAAAAGAGTCATTCAAAATATTAATTTAAAAATAAAACATTTTTATTTTGTAAACACATACGTACGAACACAACCGAATATGATTTGTATGACATCAGCCACTGTGGTAATTTCATTCAGTTTACTACCTTTATCAATATGAAGAGAAGGTAGCCTTTTAAGAGCTCTTGTTTGTAAAGTATTTCTAATTTATAGATGCCACCACAAAAAGAAACATCTAAAGGACTATTTTAATAAGTTTTTATTTCAATAGTGTAAAAATGGCTAAAAGAAATAGAAACTTAAAAATACATTGTTGTGAAAGTCTTGACTGCCAAAAGTGACAGCAGCTTAACATATAGTCTTACAGATCATATGGTTTGGTGAATGAATACATGAGAGTGTATCTGGTAACTTTTGCTCGCTGTCACTTACCTTCACTTCTATGCTGGATAAACTGTATGTTCACCACAAATTAAATGAGGACTTGAACCTGAATAAACACCATGTTTTAATTATGCTCACTTAAAAATGCTGGTACATGTTAATACACTTATTTGAACATATTTTCTAGTTGATTCTTTATATAGTTGTAATTAAATCTTATGAATGAAAAATAATAATTTTATATTATCAATATATTTTGTTTATTTTAGTGCACTGTGTATTTAATAAATTAATCTTGTTAAAAAGTTTACTTGCTTAAAATATGTCAAATATATTTTTTTTAGTTTACACCTTAGATAAATATGATCAACAAAATATTTATGGTTTAGAATTTAGAATATAAACCACAAGTATTCCGTTGATCATATTTGGATCATAGATTATTATGAATATAAACTTTCAAACCGGTAATACAAGATTATTCACTCATTGATTTAGAATTATAAAGTTTGATTTTTATTTGAATTATTAACTGTAAAACAAAAGATTAATTAAAGTTGCCACACACCTGTAAAACATGGAAAAGCAATAAAATTTGGTGTAATGGTGAAACGTTGGGCATATATCAATAACTCACTGGAATTTTTTTTAACAAAAATACAGTGAAAAGGAGTTTTTTATAATTGATTAAAAAGTTAATAACATTTCTATGTTATGTCTGAAAAATTTGGACAAGTCACACAATTTCAGAACATACAACGTGTATGAACAGTTTTAAATTCGCTTAACATATTTTAGATGATTAATTAAATAGAGCTTTAGGCAAAAATGAAATACAACACCTCAATAATCATCGCTTTTATCTAAGCCTCGAAGGTTAGTTTGATTCTATATTAAAGTAATTAAAAAAGAAAAAGATTGAATTAACATAAGGAAATTCTCATGACATGTGGTTTCTTCAGGATGTAGAAGTAAAGCGCACCAAACGCGCGAGTATCTCATCTCGCAAGTCCTCGTATGACTCTCTAAATACAGTCGGTGTAACACCTGCTTCGCCTAATAAAACAGAAGTTGTCAGTCGCTCTGGACGCAAAATAAAACCCAAGAAGTTTGCTGATGATGAAGAAGAGGACATTACACAGGAACCTAGTTGTAAGTTTTATGTGAAGATCTGCATTAAATGGTTGTTGATGATATAACTATGCCCTCGTTTTGGTAGGGAGCCTACTTTGTAAGACAATATTTCTTACCAGAATCCTAATATATAGTAGCATTTTGATAGGGCAAAAGACCTTGCACAGCGATAGCATTAAGTCCATTTTGGAAGGCCTTTTATCTTAGTAAATACTATTATACAGTAATAAGCCCTTTCGGAATGGGCTTCCTACCAAAATCAGGATGCATGAGTGTGTGTATATAATTTTGTTGCATGTATAAAGGCGGTTTTCCACCAGACCGACAAAACTGAAACAAAACAAACTGTGTCAATTTCTACAAAACTGCAACTCAAGTTTAGGAAAACAGAAACATTTCTGAGACACCGAGTCGCCGGTGACTGTTTTGGTCAACCTGGAAGTCCCAACTCGAGGCGTAAAAGTTCAAAAGGTTTCCGAGTATTTGGAAACACTATAGCAAAAGTTTTTCACAAAACCTTCCTTTATTTACATTGATAGGCCATGTGTTGAACTCTCTGGTATGTGTTTTGTTCAGGTAAGTATGTTTTGTATTGCAAAATTGTTTTCTGCATTTAAAAGTAAGTACAATTTTACTTTTTAACATTATCATATTGTTTATCTTGTAGGGGTGTGCGAAGCCAGTTTTTTCAGTTCGAAGCGAAGTCGAATCGAATATTCAAGAATATTCTCGAAGTCGAATCGAAGTTCGAATAAAATTTAAACAACTAATAATAGCTCTTAAAACAAATTA
>CABFOV010012878.1:0-10668 GCA_902141375.1 Timema poppense
GGTCGCTTGGTGGTTGGTCAGGTATGTTTGAAAGATGGCTACAAGACGTGTAGGTCGCTTGGTGGTTGGTCAGGTATGTTTGGGTATAACGAACTCTCAATGGATCTACCCGGAACAATGGTTGGCTTGCTGAGGAAGTGCGGTCCAGTGGTCCTGGGAGGAAGAATACTGGAGAGGAACTGTAAGAACAGCATGAAACACAGAGATGTAAGATAAAATGAGTAGACCTATATGAAGTTGGACTGGTATTCTTTATCAAAATAAAATGTTTTATTTGATGCAAAATTACCTTTTGTTGCAACGTTACACAAATCGCCTTCTTGCTAAACCTAAATTTTGTGCTCATGTTATTCAACATTCTCTCACTGAATAATGTAGCATAGGTGGTTCTCTCTCTAAGTCTATCTATGTATTCCTACATTCTATATCCTATGTTGATTAGGCTCTGCTCCAGTCACACCGGAAGTACGGGAGCGCTGTTCTGATCACTACACTAACTCCGGTTTCACTAAAGGGTAGTGCGTTCTGTCCCTATATCTCTAGCTACCCCTACTTAGCACTGAGCCCTCCTACCACAGACAGTCGTGTTAGTTTGAAGATGCCCTCAGGACCACAATATACAAACATAGTTGATATAAAACAAAGTTTGCCAACAATAATTACCAGGCTAGGGATTGTGATGACATGCCATCTAGTTTTGGTACATCACAGACAATGCTCATTTGTACGAACATAAACTCGATTGTTGAAGAAATGTATTTTATATGCTATTTTTGTCATTTTAAAAATTTGAATTAGGGCTACAAGTGAACATTTCTCTCAACATTCTCCGAGGTCTGCACTGTCGGCTTCTTCTGCAATCAACGCAGTTGACATTCATTTTGTATGGCAATTTCGAATCGTGTTGTGATGACGTGTAGAATATTGACCGTGAACACTTCGCCATCATCGCTGAACAGATTCCCACACTTCAAAACGTGAGGTTATCTGGGTACGATCATCCAAAGACAATTTGTCCGTCAGTTTTATCTCTCACTCACTCACGGTAGCTGTGCTAGGAGAAGATTTTCTCAGAGATCTTAGAACATCGGGAAGTAACATTTTCACTTATCGGTCAACAACTAACAAAACTACAGTCATTTCAAATCAGATAATGACTTCCCACCCACCCTGTGTGTATATATATATATATATATTAGAGAGAGAGAGAGTATGACGCCTTAAACCACGTGACCAGTGGCATGGTTAGCTCCAAACAAAGAAACATAGAGTGAAAGACGGCATACATAGGCTTGCATGCTTAATAAATCTGTCTCTATTTTTACTTTTACATAAATTATATTGCGAGCTTGGCGCTTTAAATCACTAAGTGAGTTATAAGAAATGCGCTCAAATTTGCTTGGAGGGGGAGTTGAAAACCATCTCGGATACAACCAGTCCCTCCCATCGCACTGAGCTAGATGAGCCTGACATTCAATCTCCGTGTCCACTAATGCAGGTTTGACTAGCGCTAACATTTACAGGATTTCCAACAACATCAGGTCGACCAAACGAACAGTTTAAATTCCAACATGTGCTGCCAAACGCTGACGTAATACCCCTGGTGTCTACATACGGTACTCTTTATCCGCCAGTTGATGAGCATCCACCAACAGGAGGGTGCGCAGGTATAAAGGAGGGTGTGCATATACACAGGAGGGTGCGCAGGTATAAAGGAGGGTGCGCAGGTGTATATGAGAGTCCGCAGGTACACAGAAGGGTATGCAGGTATACAGTAGGGTGCGCAGGTACACAGGAGAGTCCGCAGGTACACAGGAGGGTGCGCAGGTGTATATGAGAGTCCGCAGGTACACAGAATCTCACACCATAATTACGTACTCTGTTTAGTTTTGAATAAACCGAATAAACTAAATTTCTAAGAAGCGTCCTTTTTTTCGCCCCGCGTTTCACTGCCTGACTGTGCTAACACATGTATAATAACAGGTTCTCTCTTATTTAAGGGATGAGTAAGGTAGAATTATAAAAAATACATCTGCATTTGCGTAGAGGGAGAGTGAGAAACCATTTAAGAAATAGCACCTTCAACGCACCCGGCCAGGCTCCAAACTCCGATTTGCCCATCACCGGCCAACGAGACTAAACAAGCTTGCTATATTATTCCCTGCTCTACCTTTAAGAGCAATCTACAACTCTCTACTAACTTAAGGCAACGTACGGAAAGTGACCAAGGATGCGGAAGTGAAAACAACATTGGAACATGTTAAGGGACTTTATTGTCGCTTATGACACTAATGATTCGAAGCCTTTGAATAAATATTATTATTATTATTAGCACCGCGTCTTACTACCCGTTCGGGTTATACGCACTTACGCTAATGTGTAATGGTAGGGTGATTGTGAGATGAAATGAAGGACCTACAGTTTAACGTGGAATCCGAACCACGGTGGAGACCTGGCATTCCTCACATTCACAAGATGTCTTGTCAGAGGTGAAGGAANTAATGGTAGGGTGATTGTGAGATGAAATGAAGGACCTACAGTTTAACGTGGAATCCGAACCACGGTGGAGACCTGGCATTCCTCACATTCACAAGATGTCTTGTCAGAGGTGAAGGAATTGAATAAATAAACTAATGCTCATAATAGAAATCCTGGACGACAAAACCTCCCAACAGAACGGGATGGTTTCTATTGTTGGCAGTCACCAATGGAGTATGCTATTGTTATCCTGGGTACCCGAATCTAAAAACGAACATATTAATAAATTGGAGCAACGTTTTGAAATAAATAATATACATTAAGAGTCTAAATTTTGACATCAATTTGTTTCAACAATTTTTGACCAAATTTACTATACACAATATCTTATTTTGTGTGGCAGGAAGATGGAAGAAATATTTGATTTTGTGAAGTATGTCTACATAAGCATTAAAATATACGGTATATCTATAATTAAATTAAATACAGTTGAGAAATGAAACCTGGACACCGGAATCGAAACCGACAACCTTATATTAGCGGGCCAATGCTCTTGTAACTATACAGGAGTGGTCCCGTATTCAGGGTAATTTTAAACTCATAGTTTAAGGCAGATTACTTCAGTGGACGACTATGTCCCACCAAAAATAATTTACATATGTTGTGAAGATAATGAATACAAGACGACACCTACCTAGACCAGAATGTAATGGGCTGGTTTCGCATATGAAATTAGCCCATTACCCCTCGTTTGATCCGCCAAGGGAAGCGGTTTGTTTCTTTCCGTACAGTAGTAGAATGACGAGTGCGTCAACAGGTGCACCAGTGGAAGAGAAGGGCTGCCGTGTCAAAATTCATAAGTGATATTTCCAAGCACAGTCTTTCATCCAGGTTTTTTGACCCACTCTATCTTCAGGCAACCTATATTAAAAAATGCTTTGACGTTTCAATACTCACTTTTATGAACGTGTATAGTAATTATCGGTGTGTTTGGTTAGCGGAAAATTATATGTGACCTTACTATTTACTAATGATAATGGCGTGTACAATAAATCCAGATCCAAAGCTAAACTAGCGTCCATCAGACCCTCTTTATTGTAGCCTCATTGCTTCCCTTTGTCCAGAATTGACCACACACCACGGGTCCTGTATTTAGTAGAGCGCCACACTTGAGGAGTAGTCAGACTATGAGACTGGCCCTAAGTCGCTGATAGATGTGATTCAATTATAGCACTCAAGGGAATGCCAGGCCTCCACCGTGGTTCGGACTCCACGTTAAACTGTAGGTCCTCCATTTCATCTCACAATCACCCTACCACTAATCACCCTACCACTACACATTAGTGTAAGTGCGTATAACCCGAACGGGTAGTAAGACGCGGTGCTAATAATAATAATAATAAAAATAATAATAATAACAATAATATAGCACTCAACCCACACGCCCATAACATACTCTGCTTTAAACTATGATTGAAGAACGACCCTGAGTATAGGACGACTCCTTGATAGCTCAGTGGTAGATTATTAATGCGTTAAGCCAAGGGTCCTGGGTTTAATTCCCGTGTTTTAAGTATTATTTTTTAACTATAATTAATAAACATAGAAGGTTATCAAAGATGTTCAGTTGTGCACACATGATAGATTAAATGTTTTAAGCTCAGTAAAAGTGTGTGCAGGAGTAGGCTAATAGTACCATTGCAGGGGAAATATTGCCATAGTTAATCAGTTTCAAATTATAATTAAAATACTGCGTTTGAAAAATAAGTAATCCTCAACCGCCAGAGGTGAATAAACTAACGTATAAAAAAGTATAATGAATGCTTTACGAAGATATTTGGAGTTTGCAGAAGAAACATGGACAATGAATGTAAGAGAAACTGTGAAAATGGAGGCCATGGGAATGAAGTTTGTGAGGAGCACGTTAGCTGTCACAAAGAGAAACAAGATTATGAATGAAGTTATCAGGGATACATGAGATATTAGAGGAAGCAAGACTGAGATGGTATGGGCATGTAATGAGGATGAAAACAGGGAAGATGCCAAATAAAATGTTGGAAATTAAGTATGTATGGAAAAGACCATAAGGAGACGAATAAAGAGATGGAAGGAGCAGTTAACACAAGTGTTCAAGTGAGAGGAGAAGAATGGAAGAAATTAAAGGAGTAAGAGAGGTGGAAGTATATGGAGAAAGATAAAGGCAATTTACTAAACTGACCCGGCCAAAGGCTAGAAACAATTGTTGATGATGATGGATGAGGATGGATGATGAGTTTAAATAATGTGCAGTGCTTATAGGCCTAATATACAATAAAGAATAAAAGTATGAGTACCGACAATCGATTAGACTATTATGATTAAAATTTTCATTTTTGTATCAAAGTGATATGATGCTTGTATATGAAACTATTTCCAGTTAGAGAACCTTGCTAATAGCGTTTTTGAATGACTTTACACACACTTGTTAGTTATCAATAGCTCAGTCATTGCGAATAATTTAACTCAAAACAAACACAACGTAAGCCCAGTGTGAGCTAGCTTGAGACGGTTTTTCGCCCGAGTAGAATGAGTCAACGTTGTGACATCGTTGCCACACTCTACAGGCGGAGTGTTGTACTTTCACCCCACCTCGCCGGATCTAGGCATGAAGCGCTCTCCACTTCCGGCACGGCTGGGCGGATACCAACAAGAAACCTACAGATTTTGGTGAACCGCGTCATATTATACGTTCAGGTTATGCAAATATTTAGGATCGAAGAATGAAGTGTACCCGCATGTGTGTTACCGGAGGGTGGGAAACAATTTAAGAAAAACATATATTAGTTGATTCGTCCGGGATTCAAATCCTGACCTCCCACCACCAGTATTCCCTCCTTTCCCCCTCCCCCACAGACCAGATGAGTCGGACACCTTAGCCCACAAACACATTTAGTATTAAGCTTACCCGCTTCGGTGTGGTGCCATACTAAATACGAGATGACACCTATAATATGGTTTTGGAAGGAAGAACAGTAGATGTTACTCGTAGTTACTAAAGTTACTAAAACAATGTAATCTATTCATACATCAAGTTAGCTGTCACTTTTGAAAGATACTATAAATACCTATAGAATGGCATTAATATAATAGTAAAATGTCATCAAAGTTGGCTGCAAATAAATATGTTTGAATTTTCTCTACTGTTCTTCCAACCAAAATCAGAGTATACCTAGATCAAAGTGGAATGAGCTGGTTTCATAGTCAGACCTAGTACTCAAATTTGGCACTATGACTATGAAACTAGCCCATTCCATTCTGATCTAGGTAGGTGTCGTCCTGTATTAGTAGACTTAGTACACCTAAAGTGGGTCGTGCAGTGTAGGGCTTGAATTCCTCCACCTCTTCGGGCCAACCCTATAAAAGCCACTCTTTAACCCTACACAGCACAGGATCCTTTAATGTTTCCCTGGAAATTTCGATCACTGAGATGGATGGGTCATTCATGTCTAGCATAAAAATGCCCCTGGGTTCAATATGTACAGTTTCTGAAGTGTTCAATGGGAGTCTACTAGACCCAACTGCATTTCCATGGTGTTTCGTTGGTCTATAAATAATGTTATAAGCATAATCTCCCATCATTAAGCTTCAGCGTAACATCCGTGTTGTCACAATACTTGGCGTCTGGAGGCTAGGATGAAATAATACTAGAAGTGGCTTGTGATCTGTCACAATTGTGAAAGATCGGCCTAAGAAAAACTCTTGGAACTTGTTGACAGCAAATATAACCGCCAAAGCTTCTTTATCGATTTGAGCGTAGCTACGCTCAGCTTTTAACAGTGTTCTTGATCCAAACGCTACTGGAACTACCATTCCATTGTCCACAATATGGGAGAGGACCGCTACAACCTTGTAAGGAGATGCATCACACGATAGTATTAAATATCTACTTCTATCATAATGCGTCAAAACTAAGTCTGGTGTTGAAATGGCTTTTTCTTTAATGAATAAACTCTCATGGTTTTGAGTCCAATCCCAGGGTGTATTCTTGTCTAGAGGACTGTGTAGGGATTCCAAGACAGTAGCTATGTCTATCAAGAATCTCTCATAAAAATTGAGAAGTCCTAAGAAATCTTGAAGTTTGTTTTGCTCTTAGGTACTGGAGCTTTGGGCATGGCTTAAACCTTGTCTAGTAAAGGGTGATTTTCTTGGGCGGCTACCTGAAAACCTAAAAATGAGACCAATGTAACTCCAAACTTACACTTGTTCTTCCTTAACCACAACCCTGCATCACTCAATATTTGTAGTACTTCTTGTACTCTGGAATTATGTTGTTCTCTATCTTTTCCCGATATAATTATGTCATTCAGGAGTACCGATGTACCTGGTATAACCGCTAATAGATCTTCAATAAACCTCTGGAAAATTCCCGGTGCTGCACTAATTCCAAAAGGCATTCTTGTCACCTGCATCAAGCCTTTTGGCGTATTAACCGTCAATATTTTAGAAGATTCTTCATCCACCCTAGCTTGGGCATAAGCCTGTGTGAGGTTAAGTTTATAAAATATGGTTCTAGCGGTTAGACACGCAAAAGCTTCTGTTGTAGTTGGTTAAGGGTATTTGTCAGCACATAGTTCTTTATTAACTGTACTCCGGTAGTCTCCGCACAGCAGCAGAGATCCATCCCGCTTTGGCACAATCACTAGGAGTGTAGCCCACTTTGAAAATGATAATGGTTTGTATACCCCTTCATCAACTAACCTTGTAATCTCTCGATTGGCATTGTCTGTCAATGCCAGTGGTATTGTAAGGCTGCGTAGATAATGAGTTTATTTTTAATTCAAATGGAGGTTCAACATATTCTCCTAGTTTGTGATCTTCAAAAGTTGAGAATTTCTGTACTGTATTCATGAACTTACTATCAGTAATATGGGGAATTCCTTGCACTTTAATTCCCAACTCAGTGAACCAGTTTCTCCCGAGGAGGCTTGACCCACTTCCTTCCACCACGGTTACGGGCAGACCGTTGTATGTACCCTCCACATTACACCAACCCAGGATACAAACGGGCTGTTTTGTTCCCTAGATGCAAAGCTGAATATTGGCCCTCATAAGTTTTGGTTTAGAGGTCCATATTTTTTCATAGGTTACTGAGCTGATAACTGTCAAGGCTGCTCCTGAATCGATCTCCATGTGATGTCTAGTTCCATTCAACATCACATTGATGTGGAGGGGTGGGTTGACTAGTTTCCGATCTCATATTTAATTCTGATCATGCAGGTTTCATGGGCGTTATATGCCCTTTCTCTGTGGTCCAACTTCTTACAAAAACCACATATCGCATTCGCTCATGGATATTCAGAGGTTATATGCTCTTTGCCACAACGCTAGCACCATTGGTTCTTTTGTTGGCTTGGAGGAAATTTTTGTTGATTATTGGCACCTCATTGTTGAGATTGGTGGTTTCTAAATAGTCTGTGTACTTCCATTGGGCCTGCTTCTTGGTCTTGGTAGCCAACCTATGTTGCAGAAGTTGGCCGCATCACGCGTTGATGTTGTGCCGCTGCTTCGCCACTTACTGTCATGGCAATTGCCTCATCTAACTTCATTTCCTCTTTTGAAAGTATTTCACGTTGCATTGTCTCATCCGCAACACCCTACACTAAACTATCACGCGACATCCGATTTTTAAATGTTCCAAAGTTACAACGGTTGGCTATCTCTCTCAAATAGGCAACATATTCCACAATTGACTCACCGGATCACTGACTTCTTTTGCTGACATTTAAAGTTTGTACAATTTCATTGTGTTTTGGCGCAAAATGGCCGTTTAAAACCCTGGCTAAATCACCAAATGATTTAGAATCGGGATTATCTGGCGCCACTAACGCAGTTAAGCGATCAAATGGTTTATCCCCGATCACACAAAATAATATAGACCGTTTCTTCTTATCGTCGATTATGTCATTAGCAATAAAAAAAAAGTGTTCAAAAACCTCTTTGCGTAGTTCGTCCACGTGTGGGGTTTGGAAGTATCGAATTCCGCGGAACTTGATAAAATAAACGCTGCGATTATACATCCTTCGGACGCTTGACCTATGTCATGGGTTAACGTATCAATCACCTCGTCACCAAACTGTTATGTCCTTACACATACGTCTTGTGAACCAACCACATTAACTCGCGCACGTTCTAGATCAACTAGGACAAAAGATAATGTCCTAGACCGGAACATGTGGTCCATCACTTTCTGCTGACTCTAGTCAGTTTATTCCAGGTTGACCAACATAACCTATTTACATCTTTGCTACAGAGTATATTACAGTACTAAATACAAGACAACACCTACCTAGACCAGACTGGAATGGACCGGTTTAATAGTTAGACTTAGTACTCCTCAAGTGTGGCACTATGCTATTTTATTTCATTAATTACACATAAAGACGTGTTTAGATTATATAGTGCATTCTGGTCGTATACAAAACATGTGACAACCACGTGAGTAATCGTATTTGAGACAATGTTTCTCAAGTATAACTGAAATATTGCAAGGGGAAAGTAAAATATATATAAACAAATTGTTCAGTTTTATATTATTTTAAAAGGGACTTTTCCTTAATTAATATGGCGAGGAGGAGGGTGGAGGATATGCGTACCAAACATTAATATATTATGATTTATGTGAGTAAACAAGGATGTATATCTTACTAATTTAGATTTGTACTATTTTACCAGCTAATATTACGTTTTATGGGTGGTTCTCAAATGGTGTACCACGAAATTCTCTTTTAATGTAATCATTGGTAAAAAAAATATTAAACAGTTTGATTTAATATTAATTTTTAAAAAGAAATGAGAGAAAATATTCGAAATCTTTAATATACTATTTATTTTCCAGATAATGTAATGTCTTCCAATCAAAGAGTTGAGTAATTAATAAGAAAGTTCAATTCATGGTATAATCGTGGACAAGCACATGCGCATTTCCTGTTCAACTGAGAAAAGTCTCTGAGCATTCGCTTGTCCGAAACTCTCGTAGTGTCGTCAACTTGCACGTTCAGTAGGCCGCAATGATCTCTATAATACAACTGGATGGACACCAGAGGCTGAAATTTTCCTGCGATTTGACTGAACACCATTGTGTAAGAGAGAAAGAAACTTTAGGGTATCTCTTTCTCTCCTACATACATTCAAAAACATTTGAAATTTTGACGTGCGTCAATTTGTATGACTTTATTATATGCATCAATGTATGTGATAGTTAAATGAAATAAATATGTTAATAAAAGGTATGACAAGCATTATTAAGTTTAAAACTTGTGACTTGATTCTTTAAATAAGTTGATGTGGACTAATATTTACTATAGTTTTGGAAGAAAGACAATTTTAAAGGGCTTATCTCGTACCAGAATTCTACCGTATGGTAGTATTTTGATAAGACCTTCCAGAAGGGAGTTTCCACCACCATTCTAGAAGGCTGTTTATCTTGTATACTATAACTACGCCAAAGCGGTGGGTTTGATTCGAACTCATGTCCTCAGCGTTTTATCTGCTGTAAAGGGTGAAGTTGCTTTAAATTTTAAAATAAGACAAGGCGAGCTTTAACAGGGAGTGATGTGTACTGCGCGTCCGGTTAGAACGTAGATAAAGTATACTTTGTCGTCACTTCCCCCCCGGTAATAATTTGGTCAAATAGGAAACTCTTAATATAGTAAAAGAAAAAATGAAGTGTATTATTTAGAAAATGCAAATGTACGTTTGGAGCAATGCATGAGTGGTTAACGATATGCATTACTTAGAGAATTAATTATATTTTCATGCATTTTTTTGTTTCTTCAGTTGTAACAAAGAAACAAGACAAGTGTGTTGAGATAATAATTTTCCCGATGTTAAATGTAGTTTAGAAATCTATAGAGTTAGCTCCCAGTGGAGTGCATCTGATGAAGGTCAACCAATCTTTGGTCCAGACATCATTCTCGTGTATTGTGAAGGTATTGTCCTTGGAAACCATTTACGTCAGTTTTCGCCATGTGTGGGCTCTGATGTGGTGTGATCGTGACAGATCAGTTCTCGTCATGGATCAAACTAGCTCACAGCGCCTGGCTCACTTGAGTGAATAGTTAACATGAACAAGGGTGTAACTAATGAGCGGAGCAGGGGTGTGGCTACCGAGGGGAGCAGGGGTGTGGCTACCGAGGGGAGCAGGGGTGTGGC
>CABFOV010012881.1:0-10667 GCA_902141375.1 Timema poppense
ATATATAGAGAGAGAGAGAGAGAGAGAGAGAGAGAGAGAGAGAGAAACCTTGAGTTTGATGTCTAGGATAGAAGGGAATGCGAGAAAAGACCCTTTTTATCTATCGAGACCTGTTTGGGGAAAATAACAACCAAAGTCTAATTTTCTTCTCATGGTGACATCAACAGTTCTTGAATACCTTTCAAAGGCGTCTTGAAATGTAATGACAAATTTTTCTGATCAGTTAAAAAGTTTCTTATCCACTGTCGCTATGTTCATGACAGGTATTCAACAACTATTGCTATCAACATGTGTATAAAACTAATTTATATGCTTTTACTGGAGCAATATTTTATTTATTTAAGAAAAAAATCAGTAAAAAAACCACTAGAATTTGCCGATATCCCTTTACACCCGACCTTAAACCAAATGATCAGATATGTGGATGTCTCCAAAACCATAAAACGGGAATATCTTTTCATAATATGTACTCAGCGAGGCTTGAGAATGTCTCACAGGCACTTTTTCTATCTTCTATATATTTATTTCTAGCCCTACTCCTAATAATGCGTGACTACTGTCACTGGTGTCTCCAGAACCAAGGAGAATGGCAAGCTGAAGCTGGGAAAATGCCTGCGTAGTCAAAGTAACATAAAGGTGGGCTTGTTTCCCTTATTTGGTATTTTATTTTACTATCAAATACATTACTCATCTCTAGATTTAGTGGACTCGGATGTAGTGAACATCCGGTTACAATCAGCATAAATAATTTGTGCTTGTACACATACATATCAATAGGGCCTAAATGATAAAACATATCGTTTATAATTAAGCATAAAATTCAGTTTTAGTGAACATATAAAATAAAATGTCCAAGGAAAAATGTCACTCTAGCACGGTAATCGTTTGAAAACAAACCTATACTGGTGTTATAATTTAAGACTTTAAGAAGTGTTTATCTAGCAGAGCTAGCACATAGAGCAACTGAAGTTCTGGAACGAGAAGTGGACGAAAGGCTGAGTGAGTGCAGACAGCCACTTCACCCCACCTTACGGTTGCAGCAAGCCAGGACAGAGAGGCTACTATTCTGTGTACCTCTTGCTGACAAGGGACAGAGGAGTGTGGTAATGGACACTATTCAGAACTACTTCCGACATGCTGGTCTAGCTACTGGATGTGTCACTTTTATAGCAGAGGGTGAAATGTCACTCAAGGAACGTCTACAATTCATCAATGATTATTCTTTTGACATTAAACAGCTTATCAATATGGAATGTGAAGTTTTTGTTTATTTTTTGCACCGCGCCTTACTACACGTTCGGGTTGTATGCCTAATGCTTACACTTAAATAATAATTAAATTAAGTGTCTGGGATTAGGAAGGCAAGACTGTAGAGAAAGCGTAACCATATTTGCGTGGAGGGAGGGTAAAAAACCGTTCAGAAAAACACCCGAACAAAATTTTAGCTCCCATCTCCCCACCATCAGCAGTAGAAAAATCTCCTAAACTAGATGAATAAAATTCTTCCCATATAGTAGAAAATTTGAATATCTACCTACAGGGATAGGATCAACCTTAAATAACTAAAATAGTGTGAACAATGTTAATATCAAAACAAGGATCTGTGGATTGACGAAGAAGAATCCGTTTGTACAGCAGTTATTTACTAAGTCCATCCTCAATATCGTTGCATTATTTTGATGCACTAATGTGCCGTATGGCGTGAGCTTGAGATACAGTTGGCTGCTCATGTTCCTCGTCATTGGGATGATCTCTTTAGTCCTCAGTTGGAAATGTTCTTGGTTTCCAATGAGCCAATCCTTTACGTCATGTACAGTCAGCCTTGCAGATTCACCAGTGCAAAGGTTTCTTGGAAGCCTGTCATTGCTGTCAAGGACTTCTTGAAATTTATTTTTAGTTTGTTTGTACTGAGCTCACAATGACAGTGTAGGCCATAATTTGCCCCACAACATTAGTCGATACATTTTCACATGTATGAGCAAGATTTTAAACGACATATTTGATGTTAGTGGCCTTCAGAGAATCGAGGATGCTTTTCGCTTTGTTTATAACATTTTAGAGTATACTTCTTTGGTAGTGGATCTTAACAGTTTGTATTACATTTTGATCCATTGGTTGTAACAAAGGTGTTACGTTTGGTGGTAAGAACATCAATTTTACAAAACAATATTTCCATAGTTCATCTTTTTTGGGATGGCCCAGGAAATTATATAAAAGTAACAAAATTATCGGTGGCAACTTTTGCTGTCGAAGAAATTTCTTAACTGATGGGACAAATTGCTCATCAAACCAGTTCGTGAACAATTCTTTTGACATCCAAGCCCGGCTTTGGTTTTTGAACAAAACTGGAAGATTTTTGACATTTTTAAACGTCAATGGATTTTTAGACATGCCTATAACTAATAACCGAAGCTTATGTGTACCTCTGACATTTGAACACGGCATAAGCCTGATTTGATCTTTTTCCATTTTTCTCAGTGGGTAAATGCTTTTTTTGGCAAAAGTCTCCAAAACAATCCAATCTCATTAGCATTTGATCGGGGATAAGATTTAGCTCTTCTACCATCTTGATCATTTTTTCTTTATACGGTTCAACGGTTTCAAAGTCACAAGAGAGGCTCACCTGTCGTGCTTACCAAACGGATTCCAAATAGTTTTTTTAGTGTACCAAGCCAGTCTGTGTTGGAGTGAAAATCATCCTTTTTCATGATTTACTTATAATTTAATTTTTCTTTTTCTTTAATAAGTTCACCGGAAATAGGAGTGTGACTGCTACGTTCCTGGATAAACCGTTTGTAAAGAGCATGTTAAACTCAAGGGTACTCCCCAGATCCTTTCCTATCACTGGTCCTGCTGTCCGAATCTTTGTTATGTGAGTATTGTTACTTCCCTGTCACTGGCTACCAGACTAGATGAGACAATGTGAGTATTCTTACTTCCCTGTCACTGGCTACCAGACTAGATGAGACAATGTGAGTATTCTTACTTCCCTGTCACTGGCTACCAGACTAGATGAGACAATGTGAGTATTCTTACTTCACCTGTCACTGGCTACCAGACTAGATGAGATAATGTGAGTATTCTTACTTCCCTGTCACTAACTACCAGACTAGATGAGACAATCAGTCTGTTCATGTTATCAACAGCACAAGAAAATGCAAATTAAATACATCCCTAAATTTGGATAGATTGTTATTTGCTCTCGACAGTGAAAAGTGTTTTTAGGTGTTTGTTATCTAATATTAATCTATTAATATAAACGTGAACATTTAAAGTATTTTTTTAGTACTAACCAAAAATACAGATTTGTCCGAAAACTCCTTTATGGAGGTCAATATATAAAGTAGTATTAATCATCTGTCCCAGTGTTCTTACGGTCAGAGGCATCAGTCTCGTATTGTTACTTCCTCGCTACCTTACAGGTAGAGAAAGTATTGTGATCGTCAAAAAAATCTTACCCGAGATGTTGATGGATGTCAACGTTTTATGACCCCCAGGGCCCAGAACCTTACAAAGTTGTTTTTGCAACGCCGTTTGTTTGTGAGTCTGCCTAGCCCTAAAATTAAGAGTAGTTTACTAATGGCGAAAAGAGATATTCGATTTTCTCAACATCAGCTCTAACGATTTTGTTAAAATTCGTATCTAAACGTTGATTAAGGTTAGAAACAAACTATCTAATTCATTTTCCCGTGAAAATGACTTCAAGAGTACTTTACAGAAGCACAAATTTTCACATCTCTGCAACTATTTGAGATACTAAATAACTTATTATTGCAATATTCTAGTACTATTAAAAATAAAAAACTTTTAATTGAAATATATTTTTATAAAACCAATAGTTTCTTAGATATTGGCAAATAATATAGTATAATTTTGCGATATTTTGTCGTACAGATGTATTACTTGGGTTTTAACGGAATAATCTCTATAATGCCATAGAGTAAGTCTTTCAAAACGTTGATGTTCTTTATCCTTAAACTTCTTAGGGGAAATGTTTGTACAACAATGATCTATCTCTCATTTTAGACTCATTAGTAAGTATTTTCCTATTTTATAGGTCAACATTTTTAAATGAGGAATTTAATAGCAATTCCTGAATATGTACAACCCTTAATAAAATGTCAAATATTAAACCGGAAGTAGAAATTTTAATACGAACTGTTAACCCTTGTTGAGCCAATACCAACCTTTTTTATTGGTCCAAATATATAAATGAGGACTTTATTTCTTTTAAAATAAAATTATAAAATTTAAAAATGGGAGTAAAAAATATTTTACATATGTATAGCGTAATTTGTGCTCGGGTTTGCTAGTATATGTTATTTCATTTGACATGTATTACTAGTATTGAGTAATATCTCAATTTTTAGACAATTGGTGACCTGGCGGTCTAGGGGTAAGGTGTCAGACTTCTATGCTGGCGGCCGGGGTTCAATCCTCGGTCCCGGCACAGATTTATCTGATTACCAAACCCTTCCTTCACCTCTGACAATACATCTTGTGAATGTGGGGAATGCCAGGCCTCCACCGTGGTTCGGATTCCACGTTAAACTGTAGGTCTTTCATTTCATCTCACAATCACCCTACCACTACAAATTAGCGTAAGTGCGTATAACCCGAACGGGTAGTAAGACGCGGTGCTAATAATAATAATAATAATTTAGACAATTGAGCGAGAAAGTCCGTGCGGAGTTCCGTACCATTGTTTGTGTATAATGACCAGAGACCAGTTTCTACCTATTTTCCTTTTCTCTTTATTGATCGTAAAACATAGGCAGTTGAGATATATTTGCATGTCATGTATTACGAGTATCATATGTTAGTTATATAGTGCCTATTATTGCCTTTTCTGTTGGTTTTTGTCTATTTTTCTAAACAAGCGCCTATTTCGGCTTTGGCCTCTCTAATTTTCATACGGTGCGGTATAGATTTTTGCTGAAAGATAGAGTTTGGTGGACACAGAATATCCTGGAAAAACCGCAGTACACATCAATTAAAATATTACTGTTTGTAATATTCGAAAACACCCACCACTTGAATCCATTTAGACTATTTATTTGTTTTTCTACACAGAAAGTTAGCCTACTGTTATGAACACACGTACTTTAAAAAGGTGGTATATTTAAATCAACAAATACAAAATATATTCAAGAATGTTTGTGCTTTGCATGCAGTATGTCATAGATAAAGGAATGTGTGTTGTAGAGCCTCGCAGTGGAGCGAACGAGCGAAGTAGGAAGTAATCGCTGAAACCAAACACTTCACTGGTTCACCTTGGCTGCCCGCCTGACTTGGGATCACGCCTAGCCGCTTTGCCTCAAGGACGCTGAACCATTAGCTGGTGGCATTACACTTGGACAATGTTCAGCTTCAGCTGCCTAGCGCATCAGAAAAGTGATTTGGAAATTTTTTACAAACTATGTTCTATATTTCAGTTTGAAAAGAGGGAAAATACGTAGCTATCAAATCACGCAAGACCTACTACAAGATAATTAACCTACGTCTTAGTGGAGAATATAAACAAGTACACATGATAGTGGAAATGTTATAATTATGGCTAGTATGTTCATGACACATAATATTTTATTATAAGCTCAATTTTAATGTGGAAAAATATATAAACATGTTTCAAGCCGCCCTCATTATTTGAATAATTCTTCTTGTTTGGAATATAATCGCATATTTAGGGGGTTTTAGGACATATTTGAAGGATATATTGCATATTTTGAAGATTTGTCTAAAATCTTTCCTTAAAGAAATTATTTAGTTTTAAAACAATTTGTACTAGATTTTTAGGCATCTTTGAAAGCAATTACAATAGATTGTATTTGAAATAGTCAACATTATATTTGTAGCATTATTAACATTTTCTTAGCGAATGAGAAGCCAAGTCTTGGTTACAATAGATAAACAGAATGTAAATTATAAGGTATACATTAAAAAAGTGGGATTTGGTCGTATTTTTCTATAATGTATAATGAATGACATGGTGTTTATGCGATAAGATTAACCCTTCTATTAAATACGACTGGTCCATTGGTTGGAACACAGAAACAGATGTGAAGTCAAGCAACAGTAACTCTTGAATAGTAACATCTAGCAGACTTCTCCGAATGCGTTCTCTCTTTGATGTGTTCAGTATTATGAACTAGACTGTCTACATTGTTGTACAAACACTGGACTAGCATGGGAGTCATTTTAAAAGATGTCCAAGGTTAAGTTGGAGATACTTACTGACAGTGAAATGCACTCATTCATTCAAAAAGGGGCTGCTTGGTGGTATGTCCATGCCTTTAAACAGACACTCTGAGGCCAAGAGGCAATGAGGCAAGATACTTTACATCACATTCAGGGAGTGCTATAATTGACACGTGGTCGGGATGTCCGAGTGTCTCCTCCACTCGGTTTAAATAGTTGAACCCTGCTTAGATAGCAGAGCTTAATATTATTTCAGTTGCTGATGAAAGTTATGTAGATAATATTGTAGAAGTTGATCTAGACTACCTTGTTGAGATTCATGAGGAACACAGCGACTATCCACTTGCCCCAGAAAATGACATATTTACAAAAGAGACATTGTCACCCCTATCTAAGCATTTACAATCCAAGTTGAACTCTTCAGTAGACGGGAAAGTTGAAGGGCTGGCGCCCAACCTACACAGTAAAAAAAAAGTGTTACATCAGCGTAATCAAAAATTGTATACATCCTTGGGTATGAAAACTCAATAGATACACCAAGTCCGGACTTTCAAGCATATCTCTTTAGAGAAGTAATATTTTAGTTTTAATTTTTAGCAACTAAAAAAATGCGGTCGATTGCATTAAAAATGTGTTTTCAAACTTTTGAAAAATGCAGTATTCCGCAAGTAAGTGGATAGTTAAAAACATTGGGTGGATATTCAACTAATCAATAAATGACAAGACATAAAAAACATACTGTTTCACCATTTATTGCTTCTAGGATCTTCACGTAAGATTATAGTCTGGGTTCACTCGAGAAAAAAGAGTCTGTTTTTAAATAAACCGAACTACGCAGACTATACGTCTAAGATATAAGCTAGATTGCCACGTACAGCTTTCATTATAATTGCGATAAAAAGAAATATAGACCAAATTATAAGCTCCTATTCACAGACACAGACTGCCTTTGTTATGGACAGAAAAGTGAAGGTGTATATACGGATATGTTTGATAATATCGACCTATTCAACACTTCAGACTATCCAGAAACACATTTTTTACGCGGAAAATGCAATAAAAAAAGGCTCTGGGAAAAATGAAGGATGAGATGAGTGGAGAATGCATTCATGAGTTTGGGGGCTTGACTGAAGATTTACCTCATTCAAAAGAAAATACTTGAGGAGAAAAAAGTACATAAAGGTGTATAAAAACAAGCCTTATACATACAATTAAAAATGCACATTATATAAAAATGTATATAGAAGGGTATCCTACAGTGTCTATAGTAAAAACTGAACATCAGTTGTACAGTATCTGCTTGAATAAACTTGCACTCACGGGTCCCAAAAAATAGTTAAATGAGCTCAAGATTAATTTTCATTTCTTAAAATGCGCTTAATGAAATAATTTTGTAAATAACTCTTGACAGTTTTAATCAATATTCATGTGTCAACAAATAATCGCCTATTAAAGAGAATCAAGCGGTGGTTCTCAATGTGAGTCAGGCCGACCCTCCAACCAGGGAACAGCTGATCCTCGGACTCCTCAGTACGGATAAATTATTACATTTATAGTATATTTATGGGCTAAATTAGTCATAATAATTTATTAGTGTAAAAATAATTACAATATAAATTTTTAAAAAGAAAAAGTACACTTATGTTCATAATATAGTTTTTAAATAAATGTAAAAAGGATTACGATAAAAATGCAAAGAATATATATTATTGTATATTTATAATCACTGATAATAATTTATGAGGGATAGAAATTAAGTCTGATCCAACACTAAGACGACTTCGTTTCACTTTTTTTTTATCACAAATAGTAGAAAAGGCTTGCTCAAGCGAAACAATTTTCGTAAAAGTCATCAAATGTTTCAGTACTTTTTCTGGAAGTACTTCGTGATGGCTGACAAGAAAACCTAAAGTTAAAAGTGATTATCCAAACGGTGTTCAAAGTTTTAGACACAAGGGGGGTGGCGAACCCCCCACTTTGGGTCTCACTCTTTGTGTCTAGATTTAATATAGGAAGGTATCGCCATTGTGTTTAGTATACACCTGTGATTTACTCTTGTATATGCTAATTTATAAGATCTAAATAGTATAGAGGTATGTCGGTGATTCGCTGGATGAACCTCGCGGACCCCGCTTTGAGAGTCTCTGGACAAGGTAAAATATATTAGAGTATCAAAATATGGCATACTTATTATTTGTAGCTTGTGAATATGCCTGAGTCAATAATTAATAAATTGTCTGTAGATGTTATTAATATTCTATATCTATAACTGTATATAGAGGCTGTAAAGCCGCCCTATTAGGTTGTTCAGGAAAGGTATGCAAGAATTGGTCAGTGATTTGGCAGTTTTTATCGTAAAACTTTCTTTACCTAATAAATACAATATTTCTCAAGTAGGAATATAGGTTTTAAATTTCTTCCCAAGGTGATATCAACAGTTGTTGAATATTTGTCACGAACCTCAGAGCATTAGATGACCAACTTTTTAAATTAAGAGAAAAATGTGGTCATTAAATTTCAGGACACCCTTGAGAGATATTCAACAAATGTTGATATCACTGTGGGAAGAAAATTAAACACTGTTTCTACTGGACCAATATTTGATTTATTACGCCAAAAAATGCTTTGATTTAAAAAACGCCCTTAATTCCCGATTCCTATCATCCCACCTTAACTTGAACGTGTGAATTCAAAATCTGAAAATATTTCACCTAACCAAAAATTAAGAAAACAAGTGATGTAAGAAAGTATGCCGATATTGTTGCATCGTTTATTTGAAGACCATCTAAACAAGGAGCTCTTGCTAATACATATCTACAAACACAGTATTGGCTTTTATTTTCCGAAACAAGTACCTAAAATACTTCTTAGAGGCTGCGAGTTTTTCATTTTGATGTGCTAGAAAATCATGAATAGCACAGCACTAGAAAAACGAGATGAAAATAAAATTTGACAATCTTTTATTACTTTAATATTAAATAAACAGTGAAATATATATTATACATACCTTATAGTGTATATATATAGCTGACCTAGGTAAGGAATACTGAAATTTAAGCCTTCATAATAATGAAAGAACATTAGTAAATAACTATTAAGAGGAGTATACTTGACAAAATACTTTAGCTGTTAATTTTTCACAAAGTTGATTTAAAAAGTATATTTCCAGTTGTAGATTGATCACATAGATAGTACAACATGGTAGTTGTACAATATTGATGTTGTTGGATCTCTTGAAAAAGGTTAATACTTGGCATTATAAAGAAGAAGGAATCAACTAGGATTCCAAGAACTTGATAGTATAAACTACGTTTTTATTATTAAATAACAAAACAAACAAATGTAATAATTGGACTTATAACCATGGAATATTTTCTTGAGTTTCGTCATTTGTTGACCTTTTTGAGAGATTTTTAGGCATTTTTGTTGAATAGGCATATTGTTAAAATTTTATAGACGCATTAATATTCACTTAAACTTACATATGAACAATGAACAATGAACACAATGAACTTTGACTACAAAAAACTACACACAAACCTTTCACCTTAAATACACGATATTACAAAAAAGCAGTTTTTTACCTTGACTGGACTAAAAAAACAACTTTATTTTCACCTTGACTCGGTTACATGTTATATATGTACATGATGTTTGCCTGGATGTTGTACACAGGAGATATGATGCTCCTTGTTATGTACATGATGTTTGCCTGGATGTTGTACACGGGAGATACGATGCTCCTTGTTATGTACACGATGTTTGCCTGGATGTTGTACAGGAGATATGATGCTGCTAGTTATGTACATGATGTTTGACTGGATGTTGTACAGGAGATATGATGCTCCTAGTTATATACATGATCTTTGCCTGGATGTTGTACAGGAGATATGATGCTCCTTGTTATGTACACGATGTTTGCCTGGATGTTGTACAGGAAATATGATGCTCCTAGTTATATACATGATGTTTGCCTGGATGTTGTACAGGAGATAAGATGCTCCTAGTTATATACACGATGTTTGCCTGGATGTTGTACAGGAGATATGATGCTCCTAGTTATATACATGATGTTTGCCTGGATGTTGTACAGGAGATATGATGCTCCTAGTTATATACATGATGTTTGCCTGGATGTTGTACAGGAGATATGATGCTCCTAGTTATGTACACGATGTTTGCCTGATGTTGTACAGGAGATATGATGCTCCTAGTTATGTACATGATGTTTGCCTGGATGTTGTACAGGAGATGTGATGCTCCTAGTTATGTACATGATGTTTGCCTGGATGTTGTACACAGGAGATATGATGCTCCTAGTTATATACATGATATTTGCCTGGATGTTGTACAGGAGATATGATGCTCCTAGTTATGTACACGATGTTTGCCTGGATGTTGTACAGGAGATATGATGCTCCTAGTTATGTACATGATGTTTGCCTGGATGTTGTACAGGAGATATGATG
>CABFOV010012883.1:0-10663 GCA_902141375.1 Timema poppense
AGATTCGAGCCTCGATCTCCCCGTCCTCAGCAGTCGAGCTCAACACGACTAGCGCGTTAGCCGACTACGCCACCGAGGCGGGTTATATATTTATTAAAGAAAGCGTAAATGTTCTTGACACATTTAAAACACAATATACCATAAAGCAAACTAGATAATTCGCAAAACACCGATTTGGAGCCTCAATTAACCTAAAACAGCAGGAGACGAGCGTTTTCTTACCATAGTGACTCCCCTGGCGGTCAACAGTCGGAGAGCGCAGGCAGTAACACCAAACAGTTGCCACCCTGGAATGAGCATGTTCAAATGTTGGCAACAGTCTCTCTCTCTTAGTTATAAAACGTTTCCTGAGGGGGTTTTGGGGGGTGATTTAAGTTCTCAGACCTTGCCCCTGACAAACAACACCTAGACAACCTGCCTAGCGTCGCCTGGACACACAAAAGAGTGGATTAACACGGTTATTAATTATTATATTTAAAAAAATATACATAAAAGTAGTTTGAACTTTTTTTTTTAATCTCCCAAATCCTACTCTACAGTATATACCTTATTAAATCAATATTAATTTTCAATAAAAACATATTTTATAATAATTACTTTAATGTTATTATGATTACTAATTCTGCCTGTTATTGTTTTAAAGGTAAAAAAAAACACCCTTGTTTCAAAAGAGGCGAAGACGTGTTTACTCCTATAAGCCTATAAAAACATATTTTATAATAATTACTTTAATGTTATTATAACTAACTCTACCTGTTATTGTTTTAAATGTAAAAAAAACACCCTTGTTTCAAAAGAAGGCGAAGACGTGTTTACTCCTATAAGCCTATAAAAAAACAAGCCATCACTTCATTTTTGTTGATACATAGACAAAGTTTATTGGTTTTTAGCAAACTTTCGAGTGAAAATATTTATTTATAACGATGTGTAAAGTACAAACCAACGCTAAAATATAGGAAACAATTATCAGAATCGGCTCAAAAATACATACCGGTTTCTATCTCAAGAATATACAGAAAAAAAGATCGTAAAATGTATTCTTCAAAAGAATAGACTATCCACTCGCTCTCATAGACAGCTAATTACTGACTCGCCTTGCTTGAAAGCCTTCATGAACTCACTTTATTGACGTAAGATAACACTAAACTATCAAAAGGAATTATTTAGCCAAGTCACGCTAAGTCTTTAGATAATTATCAAAGTTATTTTTAGATCAAAGATAATAACTAGGCCGTGTTTATTTAATGACACGACACAATCGTAGCCCGCAAACAAAATTGAGTGGTTGTTGCGCGCGCTCTCTTTTAAATAATGTATCAACTAATACAGTCGCTTGATGACATCATTAATATCTTTGCTATGTAGCCTAAATGAGATCTATCTTTAGTATGAAACGAAAATACAAATGCGTATTATTTTTTTAAGAAAACAATTGCAAAAACATTTTTGAAATAAAAGGGGATTTAACTCTTCTTGCTCGAAAAGTTCTTAAAGATGGATGACCCTATAGGTTACATAGAAAAGGTATTTTAGAAAATACAAACATATTTTGTTTGTGCACAATATAGATAAAATTTTACTATTCTAATATTATTGTTATTTTATATGATTTGATAATATCCATGACTTGTGACAGCTGTAAAACACGTCACTTGACGTATGAATACGTTAAGGATCTAGTAACTTTTATATCGATCAGATAAAGTTTTTCTTAGTTAACATTGTACTGTATTTGAAGTGATCCTTTTGTTGAACATTTTATGAAAATTAAATGCCCTTAGCAATTATTTTAAGTACATTTTTTGAATACATGTCTCTAGAAAGTATTTGGAGTTGTTTTTTAAAAAATAAATTTGAGTTCAATGTGTCCTTCTCTCCCACAAAATACTATTGTGTATTTGCCAATGGGTCTACATTTTGTCAAAAAAACAATATTAAAATAATTATATCAAACAACTTCTTAGATAATGAGAGATTTATTTCTAAACGTCTGCACCATTCTATCACTTAGCACCCTCAAGCATAGTTGAAAGGGAGAGCTTATAATAACATCCTGGAGGACATAATATGTATCTAATGGAGGGCAAATATATATAAAATACAGAAATAAAGTTAATTTGAAAGTTTTAAATAAACTATACAATCATCGATTGATGTCACTAAAAAGAAGAAAAAACCTTTATCACAAGTAACACCTTTCAATATTTCTCGTTATCACTTTTTAATTGATTTTGTGTCGCTTGACAGCCGATTGGCTGCAGAACTAGATAGTGAACTTGAAAAACTGCCCTACTCTGCCCTCCCCCTCCTCTGAACCTATCATAGCTTTCAAATAAATAACGGTGGATTATACAGCGAATGCTGCAGTTAGGCCTATTTTAAAGTTTCATTAGCTTATTTCTCTCGGTTACCAAAAATGGGCTCATCAATGTAATATATAAAATGTAGAAGTATGTAGGTAGCCTATATAATGAAGAAGAAGAAAGCGCAGCAATGCAAGGGAGATAATGTATTCAAGAAGTGTGGTACAACATTATCCGGGATGGAAAGGAGTTGGTGAAATCCCCCCCCTCCCTCCCTCCTTATTCACGTGATCTAGTGGATCCGAAACATGATCATGCCATCACCGGATATTCAGATTAAATGAGACTGACATTTAGACCACGTGCCCATCGATGCGGATATAGTGACTGTTGCACGGTGATGGTAGTTGGCACGGCTGGTTAAAGTGAAATAATCTGCTTATGAGGCGAGAGGATACCTACCAGTGGCAGCACGTAGCTAAAATTAGTGGGGGTGCTGCTCCAGAATTTTTTTTTAGCCATTGTTTTAAAATTGTGTAAAAGGAAAAAACCTGTATAAAAAGAAAATTTATTCAGGAACTAGATAAAATCTAAAAAAAACCTTTTTTACTTACTTAAACTTAAATTGTTACAGTTCAAGATTGATCTATTCATTTAAAAGTGAAATCCATTATTATTGTTTTAATTTGCGCAAAAAGTTCAATAATTTTCTCCTTGATCTCTAAATTACAATTGAGGATTTTTTTTTCATTGAAAGTGCAAGCGCATTTAGTCTTTATGTTAAATAAAAGAACTGAAAAAAAAATGAATCAAATATAATATCTGGAAGCAGAATAATAATCTAACTCTACACTCTTCTACACTTTATCACATTCAAGAAAACGGTACACGGTTTTTAAGCACAACACACGCTGAGTAAAAAAACACTTCCTTCCATCATCATGCCAGAGCCAGCACTGCGAGAGAAACAGTGCTCTCTCTACCTGGCAGTCCAGCCTTCCTCCCCACTCCCTCCTATGTGCGCATGCGCACAACAGTGAAACACCACTTAACTGGCACTATGAAGCCCACAGTTCCATACAAAGATTTTTGTATATTTTTCATAATCTGAGGGATGTCTACTGAAGTACTGACATTAAGCTTAAGGAATATATATTATACTACAAAAATAAATAAAGAATTAATGAATAAAGGACTCATTATATTAAATGTTATCGATAATATCAAGTGGAAATAGGGGGTGCTGCAGTTCCACAGTACCTATACACGATCCGCCACTAATAGCAACATAAATGTTTGTATAAACGTATATTTAAAGCATCTGCGAATGTCAAGACACTTCTTGTCAATCTAAAATTGAAACCAGTAAGGTAAACAGTTTTCCACTATCGCGACTGGACACGAAGAGTGTTGGGAAACTTGGAGCGCGCAGCACGCGGTAAAGATTTGTCCGCTAGTTCTCCCAGAGTTATCCGCGTCATGTGTTATCTGTGACTTCCTGATTGGTCGATAGTCAAGTCACCTAGCAACACTCATCTGTTGTAAACGACGCTCGGTCGCTAGCAACCGGTTTCAATCTTGTTGATAGTTCACGTTTACTAATTATACCTTGAAAAGAAGTGATTCTCCATCGAAGAGAAGTTTGAACCCAAGAGAGAGAAAAAAAGTGTATCCCTTAAAATGACTGAAGAGGGGCAGAGTAGTTTGAACACAGAATTAGCCAGCGTCAGGTGAGTTTAAAACCAGGTCCCGAATGATTGTTAACAAGGCACGTACGCTCCCCGTCTGCCATGTTAGCACTCTTACCTTGACTGGTTACACTATGAACCTATCTTATAAACCACACCACAGTGGAACAAAGCAGGATAGCAGTCTTACCTTGACTGGTTACACTATGACCCTATCTTATAGGACACACCATAGTGGAACAAAGCAGGATAGCAGTCTTACCTTGACTGGTTACACTATGACCCTATCTTATAGGACACACCATAATTGGAACAAAGCAGGATAGCAGTCTTACCTTGACTGGTTACACTATTAACCTATCTTATAAACCACACCATAGTGGAACCAAGCAAGGCAGCAGTCTTACCTTGAGTCAGCCGAGCTATTCAGTAGAGTCTACAATAAGCTTACAATATCTGATAACAGTGTCGCGAGGGGCATACTTTTAATAACGACAAGGTCTGGTTGTTAGCCTGGAGGAAGACGAGGTGAACCTTCTGGGTATGGACCTTTTGGAGAGACTCGAACCAGAGGATCTGAGTGAGCTCAGGAAACACTTCTTCAAGGTCGTCTCCAAGAAGAGACACAGGCTCAAATACCGCGCTCAGTCCGGTGGACGGGGGAACAACTATAGTGGGCTACCTCTCACCAAGCAGGACTTCCTCAGGGCCGTGGACAAGGTGTTGGGTGAGTGTCGTACGGACAGCTGGTAAGGTACTGAGAGAAGAATATCAATCTTTCAGGACAAAGCCTTTCATTATGTTGATACTGTGGTCCCGACTAATAGAGCTCCTCAGCCAGGTTGCTGTTAATTTCTTAGTCCATCGTTTCCTGTTTGTCCCAGAAATAATTATATTTTTTCCCCCGGACAGTTTAGATCCAAGTGTAGAGGAACTAAATGTCTTTTTTTTTTTCGTAAAATTTAAATAAGTAAAGTCACGCCATTGGTGTTTTAGAACAGAATGAGTTGACCTTGATAGGGAAATAAATGTTTCAGATGAATAAGACAGAAACTCGAATGAAAAAGTCTTGTTCTTCTGGTCAAGCAAAATCTTAGTCTCATTGTGTGTCAACATTCCCACAGGGAACACCCTATACTCGTTGAGTGCCGCAAAGCTGTTCAGCACCCTGGATGTGACGAGAGAGGGCGTAATCTGGTGGGAGGAGTTCCTCGACCACGTGATTGACAGGATAGGGCAGAGGAACCAGAAGGATGACTGTCAGCCTCTGGACAAGGCCATAGTCATTCACGATGTCCCTCATTGCAAGGTGTGTTCCTCCACCAAGTCACTTATAGGATAGGACAGAAGGACCGGAAGCACGACTCTCAGCTTCATAACAAGGTCACTCATGGTCCCTCCCATTCAAAGGTTTTTAGAGGATGACACACAGACATACATGGACGTCACATTAGTCCTGTATCATATTACACAGCTCACTGGCTATACAATGAGTTGTGCCAGGGTGAGCAGTGCTTGCTAAAACCGTACTCTGCCCCCATTTGACTGATCATACATGGGTTATGTTCTTAATACCCCAATTGGGAACATGTTTTCCATATTGCCTGACCAACGTGTGGCATACTGAGTGATGATAACATATTACAGGTACAGTATGAGCCAAATCTGCTTACTCTGGCACTAAACCACGTCACGTCCCTTGCACATGTGTGTCTCTCCATAGTGACGTCATACCTGACGATCTATTCCTTAGGGCCAGTTTCATAGTCAAGTTTAGTACGCCTCAAGTGCGGCGCTACACTAAGTACATGACGACACCTACCATAAACCAGAATGGAATGGGCCAGTTTCCTATGAGAGAACGGCCCATTCCATTCGAGTTTAGATAGGTGTAGTCATGTACTTAGTGTAGAAACTTGACTATGAAACTGGACCTTAGATAGAGACGGTAGTGACTCTTCTATTCCTCAGAGAGAGATGGTGATGAGGGTCGTCCCGATTGAAACCGAGACCTCCTTCTGCTATGCCATCATCTCCAAGTTCGGTCGCACGGGGGTATACGACGGCCACCTACAGCTCCTCGAGACGTACCAGATCCTCTTGAGAGAGGGGGAAGGCCGGGTAAAGAGCACCTGGGTCTCAGACGCCGTCCATCTCCCTGATGCTGGCGCCCTCGCGGTGGTCTGCTCCGACCGGAGCCTGCGCGTGTACGACTGCTCGGGGCTGAGCCACGCCCCACTGTGCCACGTCATGGGGATCAAGAACGTGCCCCAATGTCTCGAGTACTGCCCCGGGGACACTTCTCTGTTGTTCCTGGGCGACGACAAAGGTGACATCACCACCATGAGGTTCCATCAGCCAAGGGTGTCACTCTTCCGCAAGAAGCACCCGGATAAACTCGACAAGTACTACTGGGTGGTGGGTTAGAGTCTCTCTTTGGTAACAGTTCAAAGGCTTAAGTTTCCTCTAGAAAGACGTGAGTAGGTGAAGATTAATAATAAGCGTCTTAAGGTGGAATTTAAGGGTGTGAGCTTAAATACATAAAATATTGCTTCAGTACATGTTTAGTTTAATTTTTTAAACGTGGTAATATTAACAGTTATTGAAGATCCGCTATGCTTATAGTTACACTAGGACAATACTTTTAAAGGGAGAGAAAATGCTCAGATAAAATTATACGATGCTCTTAGCCTAACAGATATTCAAGAAACGTTGAACTCGCTACGTGTAGAAAATTAAACTAAACATATCTATCTACTGAGAACTAAGATAATGTTACATTTATTTTGTGATTTAATAAAAATTTATTTGGTACACAAGCTGTAAAAAGAGCTCGCGTTGAAATGAAGGGCACTGATAGCTACAGTAGCCCCGTGGATTCTTTGGTGCTGACTGACAGCTCACAGCTGACTTATGACAGTCAACATTTAGGTATATACCTAAATTTTGACCGTCAGAAGTGACAGCTGCTAAACACATGTTTTTTTGGGATTTTTTGCAGATCATATGGTTCATCGTAGGGATACATAATTTGGTTTGGTAACGCGGTTATCTGTCAGCTGTGAGCTGTCACTCAGCACCAAAAAACCCATGAGGCTACTGTAGCTAGCAGTCTTACCTTGATGGATTACATTATGATCCTGTTTTATTAAGCTATACCACAGTGGGATAGTGCTAGGTTTGCCTGCTACCGTATAGGGTATACGATAGGTACCTTAGGATGGTACAAAGGGTGGGAAACTGCAGGATGTTGTTGTACACAAGAGAAGGTACAGTAAAGTTAACACCCCCCCCCCCTACATACTCTGGTGCCAATACGAGCTATTAACATTCTATTGGAAGGGGATAGGTAAACTTCGCACCGGGGGAGGACTGCGGGGTTGATATGTACAGATTGTTGTGGGGGCAGGGGTAGGACAAGTACTAAGAGCGTTNCTTCGCACCGGGGGAGGACTGCGGGGTTGATATGTACAGATTGTTGTGGGGGCAGGGGTAGGACAAGTACTAAGAGCGTTAAACCTGAATATACATCTCTGGACCAGGCTAGTTTGTGCCACCTTTTGTATATTCACAGGAGCTTGAGAGCCAAGGGGAGTGGGTGACGTTGAACGTGAGCCACGCCGTCCACCCTGAGGCAGTGCGACGCATATCTTATTGCGCCGACAGTGAGACGGTGGTGTCATGCAGCCAGGACGCCAACACGGCCGTCGTGGTTAGACACGTCACTGGGAGGAAGTCGCCCTACGTCTTCAAGGTGGCGCGGGTATGTGGTAGTTCGGTTAGATATGGAACCCATGTGTGCGTGCACAGGGTCCCAAAGTGGAAGTTTGATACCAAATAGAGAGGGAAATATATCAATTATGGCCTGATCGAGTGAATCTACCCCTCAATATTGTTGTAGAGCAAAGTAAGTGAGGCTTGAGGACATGCAGTGTCGTATCGTGGAGTGTTGCCATGGTCAGCAGAAACTGGTTTAAACTGTGATACGCTATCCCACACTATAAGTTCCCCATTTAACTAAATATGCATTGGCTTCTCTCTAAAAGGGAACGTATTTCTATTTATATCTGACCAATGAGTGTTCTACTGAGGGTCATGTACAGGTACAGTTTGAGTTAACTCTGCTTACTATGGCAACACGGAGCGTAACGCCACTGAGGGGTAATGGCATCGTAATTATCTCTGTCGCAGGGCGTGCGATGTTTCCACATGGACCGTACACTCCGGCTGCTGGTCACCGGAAGCAACGACTGCCTGGTCCGCCTGTGGAACCCCGTGGTAACCAATCGTCCTGTGGCGTGTCTGTACGGCCACAAGATGGCGGTGGAAGACGTCCTGATCATGAGACACGCTAATTCCGTCATCAGCTGCGCCAGAGATGGAGTAGAGATTTCCCTTTTTTAATTATCTAAATGCTTAGAAAATAATGATTGCTGTGCAGAGGTTAATCCGAGAAACTGCCCCAGAGGAATTTTACTAGTAATTAATTACTTTTTATAAAGGAGACTGATGCTGTGAAACTTTAACTTCCTAAATAGTTAAAATGTGTCCCATTATCCAGCTGACGATTTATCTGTTTCGATTACCCACATAACCCAAAAAATTATCATTGGTAGCATGTGGTTTTACCCTTTTGCATTGATGAATTAACGATCGGAGGGCTAGGTGGTGTGTCTTTGCTAGGATTACGGAAGAACTAGGATGAAGCTATATATTATGAGCCGATCACTTGATCCCGCAGGTGTTGAAGGTGTGGGACATCACGGACCAGGTGTGTCTACAGACCCTCCCTCTTAACCTTGCCTCCCTCTCCACACCCGGGAAGACGGTAGAGTTCGGCCCCCGGGCCCTGTACCCGGGCCCGCGCACGGCCACGTCTCAGGACGAACCCTCGGACAGCTGTTACACCACCACCACCACCAACACCTTTGCATCGAGAGACGACCCGGGCACCGTGTGGGCGAGGCGACGGATGCTGGTGGCCTGCTGCAACCAGGTGGCGTCACTCGGCGTCCACGGCGTAGGGGTAGCGCCCGCCTCGCCACCCCTGCCTCCTCCGTCGAGGGAACACCACGCGGCCGTGCCGTCGCCTTGGAGGGCGGCGGAGGCGAGGGGCGCCCTCACACCGGACCGGTCCCCACGGGAAAGTGTCAAGTGAGGAGCCTTGTCTCTTGAGGGGAAATTCTAGCGGGTTGTAGGGCATTGCACTGAGATAGTTTGTAAATTCTCTCGGTCACGAGATGATCAAATTTCTCATAAGCATGTAAATTCAATTATGGAAAAGGCAGATAGCTAAAGCATTTCCACGTGGACGAATAAGTTGTTGATATAAATTGATAATATTTCTTGTAGAAGCCCGTCACCTGCTCGCCTTGAATCAAAGTCCAGGCGTAAGGAGGCCCCGCAGAGTGGACCACAAGGCTCGGTCAAGGGCCTATACGTTCGGCGCGCGCAGCATGAGCTACGTCAGCAAGAGATGCGCGCTCTTGTGGAGCAATGCGCGCCTCATCTTGCTTTGCAGTTGTGGGATCTGGAGGAGGTAGGTATGCCCCGCAGAGTGGATTGAAAGGCTCGGTCCAGGGCCTGGACACGCGTCAGCAAGATGTCCTGGTCTCGCTGTTGAATCGACCCCATTTTTTTCAGGTGCGGTTCTCCCGTAAACTCCCCGTCTCGGGGCGCATGCGCGACAGGAACGTTGACGTGTCAGAACCCGACAAGTTACTCAAGCTGAAACACGTGTGGGGCGGCTCCTCGAGGCAGTCGCTGGCGGGAAGTGTGACGTCATCCTTCGGGATGTTGAGCGTCCAGTCCACCAGGAGCACTCGATCCACCTCCGTGAGGATCAAGGTACCGGGAAAGAAGACGATCGCAGGGCAGCTCAGTGCCAAGAAGTGAACTCTGACCTCACCACGCGACAATAGATTATAAACCAAGAATAATTATCCAGCCTCCTCGTTTTATGTTTACTCTCAATCCATTTTGTAACTTTGTACGTAATAAATGTAGGTAAAGTTAGTGAAATTATTGAGTTTATCATTGTAATTGGCTAGCATTAGACCCTGTGTCTTGAGCTAAATAATATGGGGCCATAACGGTACTTTTCTTTAGGGATTAATCCCTCACTCCCACAACTGGCCAAAAATATGAATAATAATAATATATGTTTGTATTCCTCCTATGGGAAATACAAGTATCCCTCAACTGTAAGGAAGTGCTGTTTTTTGTAGCCATCGCTACATATGCAGCAGAAACAAGGACATTGAATGTAAGAGAGACAAGGAGAGCATGTCACCAGGAGAAACAAGGACATTGAATGTAAGAGAGACAAGGAGAGCATGTCACCAGGAGGAACAAGGACATTTAATGTAAGAGAGACAAGGAGAGCATGTCACCAAGAGAAACAAGGACAGTGAATGTAAGAGAGACAAGGAGAGCATGTCACCAGGGGAAACAAGGACATTGAACGTAAGAGAGACAAGGAGAGCATGTCACCAAGAGAAACAAGGACATTGAATGTAAGAGAGACAAGGAGAGCATGTCACCAGGAGGAACAAGGACAGTGAATGTAAGAGAAACCAGGAGAGCATGTAACCAGGAGAAACAAGGACAGTGAATGTAAGAGAGACAAGGAGAGCATGTCACCAGGAGAAACAAGGACAGTGAATGTAAGAG
>CABFOV010012884.1:0-10663 GCA_902141375.1 Timema poppense
CTGCAAAAACATGTGTTTAGCAGCTGTCACTTCTGACGGTCAAAATTTAGGTATATACCTAAATGTTGACTGTTAGAAGTCAACTGTTAGCTGTCATGCATTTTAACCCCCGTACAAATTATTCGAATATTTTAACCAGCCAGGTTAGGGTGAGGTAGGTAAAAGGATTTAGAGGAAACGTAATTATATTTGTTTGGAGAGGAAAAGTGGGAAAATATTTGAGAAAATAACAAGTTAAAACACCAAAACGTATCTCAACATAACAGGTAGACCTGACTAGACGAAAGCCATCGTTATTTGATATATTCTTCTCAACAACTACTAAGATCAAAGCAGGGATCCACTAAAAGGTGAAGAAATGGAGATTTAAGGGTAGTGTACCGGAACCCCCTCTCCCAATAGAAGTGGTTCATATATACGTATGAAAACTTGTATTGGCTAAACGTATAGCAAGTTTTTGTAACGGACCTCCCGATAAAAATTAGATTTCTACGTCTTTGGATCAACTGAATTTGTTTGATCTATCCTTATAAACATCTATTAGGATCAAATCAGGCATATTTTAAACCCGTTAATTGACCTTTGTTTCTTAATATCCATTCGGATTGAACCAGGGATCCCTTTTATTTGACCTATCCTACCATCCTAATTCTTCCTATTTCCTTTGTATTTATCTTGGCATGGTTCTACCCAGATGTGTTCCTTGAATAAACACAGAATAAATATATATTTTTAAAATGTACCCAAGCTCCAATATGGTGGTGAGTAGCTAAATATTTTCTTGCATCTTTATTTTGGTCTTGTTAAAACTGTAAATAAAGCAGTATTTTTTTAAATTTATTTTTGGTCAACTTGGATGGAGTTGAAACCCCCCCGGCTACGGCCTTGAATATTACCCACAACCACATGTAACGTCACAATCGCTGTTGGAAACTTAACACAGCAGTTGACCGGCCTTGTGTATAGCGTTTAGGCTGACCTCTGATCCTGGCGGAAGTTGGTAAATTTGCCTTGAAAAAGTGATTGGTGCCCGCCGCACTACCGTTAGTTTTGAATGTGCTCTAAGGTACAAAAAAAAGTTTGTGGACCACTGGACTAGACCATGCGACTCATGATTCAAGTATAAGGCCTATATGAGTAATAGAAGGAAACCCAGTCATCACAACTAATGTTAGTTGTATGCTTGTTGCATGAAAACTTGATGATTCACTCCCCCCCTTCTCCCTCTCCCAGCTTTAAGTGTGCACAATCTCGTCATCATTGGTTGCATAACCTCCTCTTCTCAGTTGAGATAAAACACCGCCATAGACAACAGGCTATTTTGCCTCAACGAGTGCTACATTTTCATTTAATGGGATTTTACTGATTCAAAGGTACGAATAACATTATATTTATTTGTGGGTACCTTAGAAAAGAAATAGGTACTTCTAGTGTAAAATGCAATTGAATACACATATACTTATTTGTCTCTATATGATTTATTTTTCATGTGCACCACAACACGTCTTAATATTTGTCTAGTATACCCGAATTGAATAAGAATTGCAATCATATTTGTTTGTAGAGCTAGAGGGAAACCATTTAAGGAAACATACCTAAATCTCGCAGTAGGGATTCAATCCACTACGTCATACGTAAGCCTGTTTAGACTAAAGTATTTTTAAACGTATCCAATGATTTTGAATATATATTTATAAATTTTTGGTAGAAAATATATCTGCGTTATATGTAGGTAATATTTTTTTAAATTGTTAAGGATGTGTTGACTTAAAATGCGTTTAAATACTCCAGGTAAACATATTAATATATTTACTTAACTATACATTCACTGGTCTAATTTTATAAATTTTGTTTTAAATTAATATTGATGTCTAGCATAGTACTATAGTTTGAAGTAATTGATTAAAACAAAATATAGTTCCAATTAAAATTAAAATCTCTTCTGGGTAAGAGGCATATCTTCATTCATATAAAACTAGCCGTTCGACCCGTTCTCCGCATGATTAAAGCAGCACTAAAACTATATAATATTAGATTCAACATCTAGTTGCCCATATTTTTACAATCCTGAGCTATCTATGGAAATCTCTAACCGATTATGGTGATAAATAAATTAAATGTTTGATACAATATACTACTTTGTTCACAAGCTGAGTGCACAAACAAATGCAGCCCATTAATAACGTGATATTTATTTAACCAAGCACAATTATAAAATAAGATAAACGAACTAATAGACATCGTTTCAGAAATATTTTGAATAAAAAACCTCATAGTTCTCTGAATGGTATAAACGATATATTATGTTACAGAAACACACTGAATAATAAGCATCATGTTTTTATCAACGAGAATCATGATTCACCGAGTAACGTCTCCTGAATGTGTTTATTTTGATTGCTATGTCACTGCTAGTTAAACGCTATTCTATCTCTGAGTTTTAACTTTGTTATCACAATGCTTATGGATCCCTTTTAAGATAATATTTAGTTTTTGTATTCGTTTATTTTTAGATTTTTCTCGTCTGCCAATACAAAATTCAAATTTTCTACATTGACTAGAATTTTTTTTTCTATTAGATCCAACCCCTATTTTTAATAACCAAACATTACAGATTTTTTTTGTTTTTATGTAATGGCTCTTTTACAAATATGGTAAATTAAAAATTAGAATTTTATTCCATGCCTAAAAGGAATTTTTAAATATCGTTTTGGAATGATTTTAAACTACTACCTCCTTGCTCTCTTTTTCAGACCTCTTTCTAGATAGTAAATATTTAACAACTATTTTTTTATACGAGTAATGCTTCTATATTCCTGTAAAATTTCAATTTCCTGCCTCACATAAAGATTTTTTCTTTTACTTAATCTCCCATGCTCCCTCCCTTCCATCCTACATTTAAAATCGGCAGTACTTTTTTGGTTATTTTGAGTGGCCTTTATGCCTTCTGGCCAAATCTCAGTTTAATACTACGTATGAAAGTAGTTATTTTTATTAAATTTGGAAATTGTAAGCCACCTCCCCATGATACAACTCCTACTAGAAATTTCTGAATTTTAAGAAGAATATGGTTATCTGGAGCTTCCCTTCTATAGGTCTGCTGAATTTAAATTTTTTACTACACCTAAAAGGGTTTTTTTTTCGTTCCCTTCTCCCTGTTTTCCAAAGTCTTCCCAAAGTTTTTGATAGATCTTACCGTTTAGCCACAAGAGACCTCCAAAGAAAGGTCTGCACTGACTTTAAAATTGCTTCGCTATTTAATTTGGGGGGGGGGGTTAAAAGTTTAAATTTTTAACTTTTTGGAATTTTCCCGTTGGTTACAGGCTATAAGCTATAGTTTTNTTTAAAATTGCTTCGCTATTTAATTTGGGGGGGGGGGTTAAAAGTTTAAATTTTTAACTTTTTGGAATTTTCCCGTTGGTTACAGGCTATAAGCTATAGTTTTGCCAAATTTCAAGTGTCTATATCATCTGGAAATGGGTAAACAATAATGTCAATGAGTGAGTCAGATATGTGGCTTTATAGTGGTATAATTTGTAGAGATTAATTTTGTTATTTTATTTCAAATTAAAGAACTTCAAACCCAAAAATTTTCTTCAAATAATAAAATCGTGTTTTCTTTTTAGAAACGTATAGTAGTGATTCACATAATAATTTACTTCAACTGTAGTTTGCATTTAAGCTATGATTATAAATTGATAAAATAAAGATTAAAAATAATAGATAAGCATGATTGGCAAACTAAAACAAGGACAAAGGGACAGACATATTAGATATGCGTTAGATGTATTTGAATATTACAATTTTGTATCCTGAACCAAAGCTATACGTTTACTTCAACAACCAATAACAATCCCAAGTTTAATATATAAATATTAATAGATGATAATTTATATTAGATTCATGGCGTTTGCACAAATTGTTCATCATATAGATCTCTAATATAAAAAACTAATGTATAATGTTTCGTAAAAATCAAATTACTTGCTAATATAGCATTCACATGTAATTTAAGATATAAAGGTTTGATTATAATTTTAACAATCTTATTATTTTGTTTCATAAACCATATATATTTTTTGCAAGATTAAATATATGGGTTATAAACAACTTCACAACATCGTCATTTTTAAAGCCTTTACTAACCCATTCACCCATTTATATAAAATCCTAATCGGGTCACTATGACCAAGTTTTTTTTAAATACTGTATTTTCAAAGCCGTTTAAATGAAGCTGAGGTCCAAATAATAATCGTATAAAATACCTAAGTTATTATTTACAATTTAAACTAGTATAACTTAAAACACCAGCTTGTGTTATAGGTTTAGCAATTACTGCTCAATATATTCGTATATAGGAATTAGTTAGTGTAAGCTTCATCACTAATTACTTTAAATAAACTAATAGGTGTATTACTGCTTCAGTTTGTATGATTTTGTTTAATTAAATACTTCCACAACCATCCTTATTCTAAAGAACACATTTAGGTGAATGGTGGCAAGGAGAGATTTTTTTAATGATCTGAAATAGGAAAACACTAAGCAAAATAGAAAATGTTAAATTCTCAAAAATAGTTTTTTTTACTACTTCGATTAACGTAAAAGCTTAAAATAAGGAATTTGTTTTTATTTTATTGTACATTTACTATGTTAAATAAGTAATTGGCGTTCCAGTGCTTTCATCTTCTTTTATAGACTATACAGAAAGTGTTAGTGTACCAAAACAATCTATTTTGAGGTGTGTTGGAGTCCCACACTTTAGCTAAGTCGGTGGTGTGTTTACTTAGTGAAATAAGGGTCCCAGGCTCATATTCCCTGTCTGAAAAATATAAAGATTTGGTGAAATGTTGGTTTCCCCTTTCACAGTCAAGAATTAACGGCCAGGCTGGATGTATTTTTCTAGATATAAGTTAGTTTGTAAGTTGTGTGCTGATATATAGTTATCAGTCGGTTCAGAAAGTACATGTTAAATACCTCAAACTAAAAATAAATATTGTGAAAGTTTTGATTTTTCTTTTTCTCATTCACTAGTGATCAACATGAAGCTACGAGCATTGTTGCCGCTGTTCCTAATGTGCTGCAGTTGGCCATGTTGCCAAGTGTACGGCGCCAAGATTCTGGCCCTCCTCACGCTAACCTCCCACAGCCACCACATCTGGAACAGGTCACTGATGAAGGCCCTCGCCGCCAGAGGTCACCAAGTCACCGTGGTCAGTCCTGACTCTGATCCTGACTCTGGGCCCAACCTCACCTACATCGTATTAGAAAATTCCTACGAGCACATAAGGGATAACTTCAAGTACGAAACAGGGTTAGGTGATACCTTCTTCCGAACTTTGGACTTGTTTGGCGAATGGTGTTACATGAACTGCGACCATCAGTTGTCTTCTAAAGGAGGGAAACAAATACTAGGTTATCCCGATGGGAAAATGTTCGATCTGATCATCTCTGAAGCAGCATACACAGAATGTTTCATGGCACTAATCCCCAAGTTTGGGAACCCTCCCGTTGTTCTAGTTAGTGCTGTTGGCATCCCCCCCAACGTAGATCGTATGACGGGGACCCCTGTTAGCCCTTCTTACATCCCAGACTACCGGCTCCCTTTCTCAGATCACATGGACTTCTGGGAAAGGATGCAGAACCTTCTAACTTACTTTACGAATGAATTTTTTTACTCCTATATATACTTTCCGAGGATGCAAGAAATCGCCAATCGCCACCTTGGTCATGAAGTGACGTCACTTGAGGAGTTGAGACGAAACATAAGCGTCATCCTGAGCAGCACCGTGAATGGTTTTGATACTCCAAGACCTCTGATGCCGAATGTCATTCCGGTTGGAGGTATGCACCTAAAACCGGCGGGTCCATTGCCGAAGGTACTATTGGGGAACGGGGGAATACAATTCGGTATTTAATTTTATATGATGAAACTATACGTGTGGCTAGATCCTACCTTAGAGCTAGATATGGTTGATTTTTCTTTGTTTCCCAGATAGGCCTACCTGGGTTTTTAATGAAGGCGATGAACGAATTATGAGCTATCTTCACACGTATTGTTTTTAACTTCCCACGCAAATATTGAGTTCAGTCAGAGAAATATGGGTTATTAAAATGTGTTAGTGAGGCTACATTAACCAAAGATAGATCCAGGGACCAATTTGTGAGGGAGAAATACCTATCTAGGGTTCTAGGGGATAAAGAAAAACTCCCAGTATAGGGGTTTAAAAAAACCAACCCTCAAAAGTGGTGTTTAAGAACACCCTGGACTCCTGGATACAAGATAGAATCAAATGTGAATATGAATAAAACAAATCACTATTTATAATAATAATTTTATAATATTTCTTAATTACATTACCATTCTGTGTTTGCAAGTTTTGGCAAACGCTTAATTACTTATTGTGGGTCTAAGATAATATAAACTTGGACATGAAAAAGAAACAAGCCAATAAGTCTGCTTTTAACCAGAGTTGTCCTCAGCCATGTGTTGATTAGACGCAATGATTACGCTTCATGCTACCCTTAACCATATTTGTAATACCTCAATATAAATCTCACCTAGCTATTTTCAAACTATATTTTCCTTTAATCCACTCAGATGTGTTTATTTTGGCTGGATTTAATTTGTTTTGTTCTGTCCCCTCCCGAGGAAAACATTTGAGTCCCACCCCCCATTTCTGGGTTGTCAGGGTTGAGTCCCTAGGAGGTTGTTGGCAGGAACTTGAAGAAGATGGGTTTCAAATATTCAAATCAGCATATATTATCTCAATGTTTACACAGCAGCATCTGATCCTTCATAAATTTATCTTTATCTTCGGTCTTCTTACGCTGTTTCGCAGCTTTCTTCAAATTTTGTCATGTTAGGTAAGGTTAGGTTAGAGGTTGTACCCTGTACTCAATTTAAACAACTGTTCAAAACAACCCGTACCCAAGTCAAATAACCAAAAAGGTAAACAAGTGGCTTGGGACGCGAGACAATGTCATTCCGTGGATCCACCCCTGACATAAACCATAGTGACGAAAGTTGTGGGTCGCGGTGGTGACACGCGTCCATTCAGAGACCCATCACTTAGCGAACTGCGGACAAAGACCCGCGCGAAAACACAACAACGCAAATGTGTCACCCTAACAAATATACACTACTTTTTTAAAGGCGATAGACACATATAAAAATCTAACGAATTTACACGAGAAATATCTAGTTGAGTAAACAATAATGAAATTGATATTAAAAAGAAGGAAATATAAAATAATAAATAGCTAACAGGGGCAATATATTCAGTGTAGCATTGACATTTATTTCTGATAGTTGAATGTAAATGATCAATTTTGTATTAATTTGCTTGGAAAATATATTTTTGTATTAATTATTGTCAAAGTGAGAAAAATCTAAAACGACTTTGGACACTATTCACCTGATGGCTGAACAGACCATCAAGGTATAGCTACATTTTGCGAAGTAAAAGACAGATGATGTATTATAAAATCAAAATACATAGTAAATTACACTGTTTTAAATATCAGTTTACTTTAAGATATATCAGAAAAATAATTTTAAAAAAATCTTCCAAGTAGAATTCTTGTGAAGCTTTCCCCTATGTGTATTTGTAAAAATTAATGGTTTGCGAGAGTGGATGTATATTTAGTTCATTAAAATACCACAAATACAGTCCGACCCCTTATCTTAGTTGGTAGCATGTATTCCCATTGAGCTAAGGGTCCCGGGTTTGATTCCTGGTATGGGCTAAAAACGTATAATTGGTGAAATGTGGGTTTACACTTTTACAGTAATGAATGAATGGCTGGGGACTGGATGTTGTGCATGTCCTGGTCTTGAGATTATAACAAATATGAAGCTACGACAGGCCTAGCAGGCCGGTAGTGGAAAAAATATGGCTTCAATAAAAAAAACTGGCCCAGGCCACAGACTGAAAACAGCAATGAATATAATAATACAAAATATGTCAGTTTCAAAATGCCTTTGTTACGTTTTCAGGACTTGAAGACATTTCTTGACGGTGCCAAGAACGGTGCTATATTCTTTGCCCTCGGCTCAAATCTAAGAAGTGACCAACTAGAGCCCGAAGCTCAACAGGCGTTATTTGAGGCATTCTCCAAGCTACCTCAGAGGATCTTATGGAAGTTTGAAACTGAGGACATAAAAGGGAAACCGGACAACGTAATGATCGACAAGTGGCTCCCTCAGTCGGATGTCCTTGGTAAGATCACATCCTCAAATGATTCACTTAAAATTTAAATGTATTTAAAAGGGTCGATCACTGAAACATATTATGCTCCCACGTTTAAATAATTAGGGACTCATTTTAATATCTGGATTTATATGACACTATTCTATTACTATGTGTTTTCAAACGTAAATGTTTTGTAAGTTTATTAATTTGAGCTTAATAAAATCAAAAATAATTTATAATTACACATACTAAAAATTTATCTAGAATATTTTAGACAAATAATTTGTTAACATGCGAATTTTAAGCTTTAACAGAAGACACGCATAAATATATGTATGTATGTATGTATGTATGTATGTATGTATGTATGTATGTATGTATGTATGTATGTATGTATGTATGTATGATATTTATGTATGTATGTATTTATGTTCGTATGTATGGTGTATGTGTGTGCGTTTATGTATGTATGTGTGTGCGTTTATGTATGTATGTGTATTTATGTGTGTATGTATGTCATGGGTGCAAATATTTATGAATATATTTATATAAGTATAGGTGTATGCATATATATACGTGTATATGTGTATCATATGAAGTAGGTCTGCATTATATGTATATAACTGTAAGGTTAGTTGAAATTTACCTTAACAAACCCCTTCTCCATTAATTGAGGGCCGGATATTAGTTTAATCAGTAGGATCTACTTATAAAAATAGTAATGCTGAACCTGAACTTTATATTGTTAAATCAATGAAATTCCTCCGAATACACAAACATGTTTTGTTATAATATTTAACTTATTGTATTCAAGCTATAATCTATTTTAGTGTCGCGTCTTACAACCCATTCAAGCTAAATGCTTATGTATACTAAGTACGCTGATACTTTTATAGAATAGGAAGGCTATGTTTAAAGTAAGTGTATCCACATTTGCGTGGAGCGAGCTTGGAAAAACACCTGATTGAGATTCAAACCTTGACCACCCCGTCATCGGCAGTCTAGTCCACTGCGAGAGTAGCGCTTTAAACCATACGGTCACCGATACTAATTTTAAGCTATAATTAAACAAGGCAACGCTTTGAAGTTGAATATTAAAGGATAGACACGATTTACAAAGGCTCTACTGTTTAAGGGATCGCATTAGATTTATAAACAATATAAGGAAACCACTCTTTTTAAAATTGATTTATAATATTTTGATTTTCAGGTCACCCCAACGTGAAATTGTTCATAAGCCATTGTGGATGGCTAAGCACTCAGGAAGCGATATATTTTGGAGTTCCTGTAGTTGGTATACCGTTCTATCTGGATCAACACAATAACTTGTTCAGGCTTAAGGAACTGGGCGTGGGAGAGGGTCTTAGTTTCTCGGCGCTGACAAAGGACAAGGTTTTAAAAGCCATCAACACAGTCATTCAAAACACCAGGTAGGCCAAGGATAAGATACATTTCTAATATGTTAGTTTTTAACTTAGATCATAGATCACTGTTACTCAATTAATTTTTAGAGATAAAAGGGTGAATCTTGTTGACCTTGAAAACTAAGTAATAGTACTTATGAACACCAATTTGACTGGGAGCTCTTTCCTTCCCAAAATAAAGGGGAGGATTATATTTTCATCCAAATTTGTCACTGATAAGTGAGTTCCATTGAATAGGCCCTGTTTAGTATTCAAGTAACCTACCCAGGGAAAACTATTTATTCTCTATTTTTAAGTTTATCTTTCATGGTGCTATTCCCAAGTGAGCTAGACATTTTAAAAACTCTAGAGCAGTGTTTCCCAAAATGTGGTACGCGAACACTCAGGGGTTAAAATAATAATTAATCAACATTGTACTTCATGAATAACAAGTATAGAAATAGCCTTGACATACATTCGGATTTTCGAGTCAAAGTGTACAGCCTTACACATAATCTTCAAGAAGTAATGGGAAAAAAGAAGAGGTTTTATTTATCTCACTAATACTAGACCCAAATGAATACATTTGAACTTTTTCATAATTAATAAATTTTCATGTATGCCTAACTAACCTTTTTTGTTTTATCTATTACTATTATATTCATTATTATTAGGCCTACAACTAAAGTTAGTGTACAAATAAAAGAATGTGAAACACATTTTACTCTGATTTACTGTGTCAAATTCCAAGCTTTGTAGGTTTTCTAACATGGATTATCATTGGTGACCTGGTGGTCTAGGGGTAAGGTGTCGGACTTCTGTGCTGGGGTGTCCGGGGTTTAATCCTCAGTCCCGGCACAGATTTATCTGATTGCCAAACCCTTCCTTCACCTCTGACAAGACGTGAATTAATCACAACTTGTGAGTGTGGGGAATGCCAGGCCTCCACCGTGGTTTGGATTCCACGTTAAACTGTAGGTTCACCATTTCATCTCACAATCACCCTACCATTATACATTAGCGTAAGTGGGTACAACCCGAACGGTTAGTAAGACGCGGTGATGATAA
>CABFOV010012885.1:0-10663 GCA_902141375.1 Timema poppense
CCTACCAGAAATCTACTATATAGTAGGATATTGGTAGGAAAAAAGACCTTTCAGAGAGTAATTCCTACCGTGAATGGAGTATCCTAGCTACCTATTCCCGTCGTATTTATCCACTAAGAGGGTGGGTTCTGGAGGTTGACTCAGCTCATGCGCTGTTCTGTGACGTCATACCTCGCAACACACCTCTGCTATCGTCAAACCATCATCAGTTCGTTTCTCCTCACTGAACCGGACTCATCTTAGTCCATGCTTTCCAACCCCTCATGAACGCGATGTTCGGTAAACCTCGGGCCTGCTCGGTTCACCTCGGTGTCGTACGCCGAAGCTCGTAGTTTCTCGCGATTGTGACGAGCCGATCAACTAATTAGGCTCCTTAGTGTTGCAAGTTTGATTCCAGCTTCGTACGATAGGTGAGTTAAAACAATTACTTTATTAAATAAATGTATATAATTAACAACTCAAGGTCTGTGCAGATGAGCTTTGAATTATTTACGAGAGTTTAGTCGTGAAACAATTTGATACCTTCCTGATTAACACAATATTCTATTCAAAAATATACATTATTGAGGCACTTTATATAATATTTTCACTGTCATATATTAAAATGACATCTTTATTGAATAATAGATTATTTATATTTGAAAATCTCTGTAAATTTCAATAAATACGTTCAAAGTTGTTTTTATAACAATAAAGATATCCAAGAAGATCCCTTACAAAAGACATTAAAGATGGGATGAAAGAAAAATCCAGTGTTTTTGTAGTTTTTATGGCGAAACTTTTTTTTGCTAAAACAAATAAAATATTGCTCCAGTACAAATATAGTGTTTAATTTTCTTCACATGATGATACTAACAGTTGTCGAATATCTGTCAAAGGTGTTCTGGAATTTAATGACGACTTTTTCTCTTCATTTAAAAAGTTTCTCATCTAATGCTGCTATGATCATGGCGGATATTCATCAACTGTTGATATAACCGTGTGAAGAAAATTAAACTATATATTTGTACTGGAGCAATATTTGATTTATTTTAGTAAAAAAAAACCTGCAAAAAAACACTGGCCTTTTCTCGCGTCCCCTTCCGCCCCACCTTAAAAACAAAATTTTGTTAATCAAGATATTACCAAAGTTATTAAAAAAATCGATATTAAAATTATTCAAATCTTTCTTGAACACACTTAACCACCACTGGATGTTACCATAGTTGAACAGTCTATAATAGCTCATCTTTTCTGAATTTTTAGTAAAAAAAATCTGAAATTCATTGTGGTTAGGGTACTACCAGAAACGAGAGCTAAACTTTGTTGTTCAAGGTCATCCAATTACTGAACAAAAGTACTTAATATCAAATGACATTGGTAGTAATATAAAAGCGACTGCTTTTAGCGCAAAGTAAAAACTAAAGTTTACTTGTTTTTAAAAAAACACAAAAAAAACTAAAAACTCCTTTGGACGGACTTAAGAGATTTAGAGGGGGTTTATCCCCCCTTAAGAGTCTTGGTTAGTCCATTTTTCATGGTAAAGCTACTAGATCTTAAATACATTTACCACCCGAGTTTACTTGAACGACAGCTTAAAAAACTACTAGAAATAATCCCCAATATATCCCTACGCCAACAGCTGACATGTGTCACTTTGGATAACTGTAATGAAAACATAGTAATGTATGAATGTGATAGCTAACCACAGTAATTTAGGCCAATATTCCACTTTAAAAAAATTATTTACATCACTTTTACAAAAGTTCTAACTAAAATAGCTTCAAAACTGTGACCGACAAACTTAAACCTTGTGATTGAACGTGACGCAAACAAGTTGTTTACATTGATGCACCCACGTAGTTGATAACAATATTCTATTCAGTTAAATATTTCAAAATACGATAAAATAATCATAAAATAATTTATTATATATATAAAAAGGGACAAGTATTTTTTTCTTTTCCAAGTAAATACGGTGCCTGTATTAAAAGGTATTGATGTATGCACTATATTTCACATTATAGATAACGTTCCAAAACAGAGAATAAGTTCTTTTAACTATGTTTGAAATATTGTCTCGTATTTGGTAAAAATAAATTATTAAAAGTAATGAAATAATATGACAAAACCTAAGTTTACGTTATTTTTAATGTAAAATATGACACGTAATTAAAAAACGTATCACTTATAGCAAAACATTGATCTTTTACAGGTGTTAGCAACCCAAAACATAAACATATGGGTTTTCAACTCTCATCAGGTAAAAAGCTAAGATGAACATACTCTAAGCTCACGTATCCATTTGTTAAGCAATGTGATTTGTAGCAGTCATCTTTGATAGATATTTTCAATACCTCTAAAATAACACTAATAATATTGTAAAATAAAATTAATGCCGGCTACACAAATATGTTTGTATTTTCGAAAGGGCCCATTCTATCTAAATTTGACTTAAGCACCACCCTATTGTTTTATATGTAGGACCATTTAAATTCATAAAGCAAACTAGTTTTTAAACATTGTAAGCCTACTTTGTTCTAACTTCAAACAAAAGTATCTTGTTTCATTTGGGAAGTGACCTTTCTTTTTCATAGGTGACAATAGACGTTGATATAAATGTGTGAATCCATCAAGAGTTTTACTAAATTAGCATGTGGTATATTGTTCTGAGACACTCGTGATCACCATTAGGTGACGTCTGTTCAAATCCAGATTGATAAATTTTCAAACATAACACAGTAACATTAAAAAAAATGTCGACTTTAGTCTAAGGGCCAGTTTCATAGTCGGACTTAGTATTACTCAAGTGCGGCACTATAATATACTCGCTTAGCTCGTTGGGGGCTACGCCCCCAAACCACCAGTGAACTTTATTTGCAAATGGATGTAAACTAATGAAATGGTTTTTTGATAGGTCTTACTGTTTAGCCACAAGAGACCTCCAAAGAAAGGTCCGCACCGACTTTAAAATTGCTCCGACATTTTGAATTCTTTTTCAGGGGTTAACATTTTTTTTTTTTACTTTTTTGAATTTTCCCGTCGGATACAGGCTAGACGCTATAAGTTGGCCAACTTTCATGTTCCTAGCTCATCCGGAAGTGGGTCAGCCATGTAGCTTTATCGTAGTATAATATAATAATACAAGACGAAACCTACCTACAACAGAATGGAATGAACCACTTTCATGTGCGAGACATGTCCATTCCATTCTAGTGTAAGTAGGTTTCTTCTTGTATTTAGTACAGTGCTGACCGCACTTGTCTGACCATGAAGCTGGCCCTAAGAGTCAGACTATATATTTTTTATCACCGCGTCCTGTTCAGGAGGAAGGAAGCATTTTAAAGATAATCTACCAGCATTTGCATGGAAGGAAATTGAGGAACCATTTAGGAAAAAAATACTCTCAATAGACCCAACCGGGTCTCGAACACTGCTCTCCCCATCATCAGCAGTCAAATCTAACAAGAAAGTGACGCCTTAGACAATTCGACCACCAAAGCGGTTAGTACTAGATAATTGGTTATTGATGAAACGAAAGGGAAGAAGGGGAAATTAAATGTGTTAAACGGCGAGGGAAGTTTTTTCTTTCATTGAGAAGTCATGTTAAAATTATATAATTAATGATGTTATTACCTTCCTACTACCCCTTAAATCAATCTTTTAAAATTAATTGTATTAAAACTTATTGCTAAATAAAAACTTAACTTGAAGGTTTTGCAAATTTATTTGCCACGCCTTCCATAAAGGGTGGGGTACGAAATTAAGTTCAGTGCGGATATCTATCTATTTCTTTGCCAAATGAGCGCTATGCTAATAGTGGGAGAGGCTGGCTGTAAATTAAGCGGCAAGACTAATCAACACGTCGGAGGAGAACAATATCCCCCTGAACCCCCTCAGTTGCTGAGTTAATCTTTAGTGATGAAGTGGACATAAAATGGGATGAGTTAATCAGTAGTTTTCGGCTTTACAATCTAACATCAGGGGGCAGGACTTCGAGTCTTATTTATATCGGTAACAAGGTCACGTTTATAAACTATCGTAGGAATCTGGTAGGAAGAAATTGCAGGGGAAATAAACATGATTTTGCGGTCAACATTTATCTCTAATTTTTATTAATCAATGATTGTACATAAACTATTATGACAAAGCTCCTGATCTACATATAGTTTACGTTAATTGCTGATTGTATGGACGCGATGCCATTGCAAAATAATTAAAGTATCTCTAAAAACAATATTGAGCTGTAGATTTGTACAAAAATCTCAAATAGTCGGCATTTATGCAGGGCTTTACTACAAACCAAATGACTTCGACAAGCACCAAAGTAGACTTTGTAAATTTGTCTACTGAAGCACGACGACAAATTGATTTATGAGACAAAGATTGTATTTTAATTTGTTAATCTCTTGAGTTTACATCCCATCGTACCCGATGAACTCTCGAAATAAATGTATGTAAACACTTTGTTCATAGAACAGAATCGATTATTAATTTGGAATACTTATTAGTTTATAATAATAAAAGGAAGTGTTTGTTTGTTTGTTTGTGTGCGATGCCCAGCCAAATCTACGGCACGCAGAGATCTGAAATTCTTAACATAGGTGGACGGATGCACTTCTAAGCAGGATTTTTAAATTTTTAACTAGGCTATTTTTAACCAATTTTTTAAGACAATATTTTTTATCAGTTTCAGATATACGAGCACCATGGGGGGAGCGGGCTATATAATGGTTATACCACAGTGGTTCACGAGCGACGCCGTGCGGGATTGATAGTGTTTAATAATGAAGAGAACGTCTCTAACAAAGCACCAGTCTCGTATTGTCTGGTTTATCCAATGAGTGGGTGATCTGGGCTTGAATCCCGCCTGGGTGTAATAGGTTACTTTACTAAGTGGCTCCTTACTCTCCTGACATGCAAATGTGGGTATATTTCATCTCATTTATAGGCCTACCTTATTCACCCCTATCACGTTTTTTTGTAAATATGTGAATTGTACGAACCGTTATTAAGACTTCGTGTACAAAATAATTAAGAAATAAAAACCAGTTGAGAAACATAAACAGGGTTATATTACACTAGGTTAGGTTAGATTAGGTAAGAATAGGTAAAGGTTAGGTTAGATATTATCGCTATAATGTGTAATTGGTACTGAAGTTAAGTTAGTTAACGTAAATTATTCTAAGAAAGTACATTAAGGTGTGGGTGTAGGTAAGGCGATAAAAAGTAAGTTTTTACATTTTAAGTCAAAATAAATCAAATATTAGGCCAGTAAAAACAAAGAGTTTAATTTTCTTCACACGGTGATATCAACAGTTGTTGAATATCCATCATGAGCATAGCGGTATTAGTTGAGAAACTTTTAAATGAAGAGAAAAAGTTGTCATTAAATTTCAGGACACTCTTCCCAGATATTCAACAACTGTTGATATCACCGTGTGAAGAAAATTAAAATTGATGGTTTTACAGGAACAATATTCAATTTATTTTCACCAAAAATAGTTTTGCTATAAAAACTGAAAAAAAAAACACTGACCTTAACTCGCTTCTCCTACAACCCGACCTTAAGCCAATTTATTTAAATAATTTTACTTTTTTACTAAATTTAGTACGTAATTAAAATAAGTAAACATTTTTATGATATAGTGTTTACCTTCGCCATTAATTGTAGCTATTCTCTGCTGCATTTTCCCAGGGTCACTTCTTAATTATCATGCCAAAGGATTCCGTTGATTAATTGATTAATTATTATATCAAAGAGTTCCTCTCATTAAAATCGAGGCTGATGCCTTTAATGATTAGCCATTCTTATTTAAATATAGAAAAAATTACGTGTATCGAAAAGTAAAGTAAAATGCTTTTATTGGTGTGTATAATTAATTACCTCCCCTATTTTACTTTGTTCCCATGCGTTACAAAGAAGCCTTAATTTTAGATTTTCTTCCTTAAAAATACATTTAAAAAGTGTATACATTTATAATTAAAAGTTTACATTAATGAAACTATTTTTAATTTAGAATTGCTATGACAGGCAAAGTTTCTTTGAACATATTTTGTATTTATTATTATATCAGCATTATTTTCGTGCTAGTCTTTTTATTGGTATACTCTATCAATTAATAAATATTGAATAAAAATCTCATAATACAGTCATGGTGGTAATCCAAGTAACCGACGTATCTTGGCTGACCAGTGACCTCCAATCAACCCAAAAAACGGCCCAAGTACGACTTTGGCTGACGTTAGATCGTATAGCTACGATTATTAGAAATTTAACTTTGGATAAAAGGCTACTTGGTAAATAAAATTAGTGTTTATTTACTTGACATCGGATTTTTCTTGAGCGATAAAATTTCGTTGCACAACTTCCTTCGGAGGGGTAGTAAAGCCGTCGGTCTCATGTCGATTGTGGTATGTAAAATAATCCTGGAAGGTTTGTGAAATATATTTCACGGAAAAATTGGTAGGCACTTTAGCTTTCACTCACAGAAAATTCTCTTGTACTTAAATAATCAGTCAGTTCAGAAAGTGCATGATAAATACCTCAAATAAATTGAAATTATTGCTTAATAGTTAATATTTAAGATCGCCTCGTTGGTATGATTATTAGCTTTATTTATTCAAAATGAATCGTTTACTTTTATCCAGTAATTAAGATTAATTTCTAAGTTATCCAAAAGTTGAAGCTTGTAATTGTAAAGACTTAATTTTATTTTCGATATAATATAAATCACAGTAGCCTCAATCATTATTTTAATGTATTTATATTAAGTTTTACTCCAAAACTTGTTTATAAAACAGTAGTTTCACTGGTTGTTCTTTACCCTTGTGGAACTTGGTCTTCTAACTTACATGACGGCAAGAAATTTAGGATGTTCGAAAACAAAGTAGGCTATTTGATAAAATGTTTGGTCCAAAAGGGGATGAAGATAATGGAGATAAGAGGAAGTTACATAATGAGTTACATAACCTGTGCTCATCGTCAGACATTGTTAAGATAGTCAACATTTTCAGGTTGCGGAGGGCAGGTCATGCAGCCTGAATGGAGGAATCTAAGACCTTGTTCAAAGTATTGACTGGCAAACCGAATGGAAAGAGACCATTGGAAAGACCTAGACGGAGATGTGAGGATAACATTAGAATGGACCTGAAAGAGATGGGGTTAAATTAGATAGACTGGATAGAATTAGCTCATGTTAGGGATAGGGTGTAACGAAGTGGACTGGATAAAACTAGCTCAAGATAAGGATAGCTGTCGTACTTTTGTAGGTGTGGCAATTAACTCTTGAGTTCCTAGTGTCATAGATTAAGTTGTAACCACACGGCCTCAATTGGAAGGCGTGTTTGTGTAATATTGTATGTTATGAGCTGCGAATTACCACACGAGCATTGCGAGGTTGTTAGATTATTCTATAAACAAATAAACTATAGGAGCTGACCACAAAAGTGTTGTCAGCATTCCTTATAAATAAACCAGGCTGCAGGCCCGGTTAAAATTAGGGGGATTGAGCCCCTCGGGGCTGAATACAGAACATCGTAGACTAGGGGTCATTCTGCCCGTTTTGGGGCTACGCGGGATAAGACGCCAGTTCATCAGTACCAGTCTTAGGGGCTGCCACTCGAGCCCAGGGAACCTGGTTCGGCAACCGTGTATGGGACCACCTAGGAGTCAGACAGGCCATTCAGTAAACCTCCATAACACCTCGTTAGATCACAAGCTTCCTAATATTATTTAAGTTATTTCATTCTAGCTTCACTTCTAACATCACATTTGTAATATATACAGTAGTATTAATAAACCTCTATAAAAGCCAAGTCTAACGTCAATCACTAACCCACACAAGTATTCAATTTCACCTCCCCCTTAACCACAGCCACAGACATCCTGACAGATTTCAGGCCCACACGCAAAGATAGAAGGGGGGTGGTGGTGACAAAGTAGTATATATTTCATTGGATAGGTCTTTGCACTTAAAGAGTTGTGTGATTTTTTCCTATTTTCAATACTTATTTAGACAAAATTGCAGGCTTAAAAGAATTTTAAATCCTTCAAGCTTTGTGATAAATTTTAGAAATATATTGCCATATATTAATATACCCAGTGGAACTTTGTATGTCTACTAATAGCTTGATTGAGAGAATCAGCCCAATGATTACTGGTCAGTCACTTTGATCGCTTATCTGGCCACCAGTAAGTGTAAAGAGCATGTGACGTTCCCTGTAGGGCTGTCCTCTATCGAATATTCCATCCTATTAGTGGAGTAGAAATGACAATTCCTTCAAGCCTGGCTAGGTTCTCACTGGAGCGAACTGAAGGTTTATTTGACGGTCAACAGCTAGCCATGCATAGCTTGACTCCACTATATCTACATAGGTCGAAAAGGAACATCTTTATATACTTAGATTTGATGTCAGTTTAGCGGCCATTAACAACTTGAACAGAATAACTATTTGATTTAGTACCAGCTCTCACTAAACGTCCGGGCTATACGCTTATGTACTAATTACGATCATGGTTTTAGGGATTAGAAAGGTTATATTTAGAGCAAGTGTACCTACATATGCGTGGAGGGAGAGTGGAAAATCATTTTGAAAAAACTCAATACACCCGACCGAGATTCGAATCTCTATCTCCTAGTCATCGGCAGTCTAACTTCGAGAGTAGCGCCCAAGACCACGTGGCCACCAAAGCAGGTATCATAATTGCTTTCTATGTATTTGATTTAATTAACGTGTACTTTCTAAACCGACTAATTATGTCAGCACATGACTTATATACTAACTTAAATCTAGAACAGACACAACACTCAGCCCCCAGCCGTTAATTTATTATTGTGAAAGGAAATACCAATTTCACTAAATATATATTTTTCGACCATACCAGGAAATGAACCAGGGATCCTTAGTTCAGTAGTAAGACGCGCTACCTACTAAGCTGAAGTGTAAGACTAACACAGTGTATATTCTATCACCGCTTTTGGCTTATACGCCTAATTACGATAATATATTAGGGATGAGGAAGATTGAATTTAGATTAAGTGTATCCACATTTGCGTGAAGGAATAGTGGAGAAACCTTTATTAAGAACCCCCTTGATTACACCCGACCGAGAGTACAACCCCAATCCCCCCCATTATTGGCAGTCAAGTCTTTTATGCGAGTGACTCCTTAGAGCATGCGGCCACTGAACCTGGTCACAATATAATTAAACTATTCGAAAAACCATTCAGCATTTAAATGGGTCATCGAAAAAACCTTAAGGAATTTAACTTTTTTGACTGTGTAGATCGGTGTCCCGACAAATGGTACCAGAGACATTTCGTACCACTTGATTTTTCGCGACATTTCGTACCACTTGAATTATCGCGACATTTCATACCACTTTATTTTTCGTGACATTTCGTACCACTTGATGTTTTGTGACATTTCATACCACTTTATTTTTCGCGACATTTCGTACCACTTGATTTTTCGCAATATTTCATACCACTTGATGGGAAGATGTACCAGGCTTCTGTTTTGAATTCATTTAGCCAAATTTAATTTAATTAGTGTGTAAAATGCCTTTTATATGCAAAGTCACTTCGCAAAAAGAATGGAAATGGTAGCGGAGCGATTCAAGTATTTGAAATCTAACTTAATCGAACCTAACCAAACAAAAGCTAACATAACCTGACCTAACCCCACTTAATCTTATATAACCTAACTCACTATTTATTTTATACTAACTGAACTTAGGACATTCTCTTAGCTATCTGCTATCCAGTTATTCAGTAATAAGCCTTGCTTGCACATATTAGCTATTTTTTTTGGCTAAATAAATAGAAGTGGTACCATTTGTTACATCGTAAATATTTCAAAGACATTAGTAGACCCTTCTCCCCATGATTGGTACGAAATGTCGCTGGTACCATTTGTCGCATATGCGTGTGGATCATATGAGTTTGCGAATGAATATTGGGAGTAGATTTGTTAAATTTTGATAGCTTTCACTCACCACCATTCCTATGGTGAATAGACTATAGTTATAGCTTGTATTTAAACGTATTCGAAGTTCCTGATCTAATTTACACACTGAACTGCTTCGGTGGTCTAATGCGTTACTCTCGCAGCAAACTAGACTACAGTTGACGGGGAGATCACGGTTCGAATACCGTTAGAGTGTATTGAGTGGTATTTTCCACTCTCGCTCCACACAAATTCGGGTACACTTCATATAAATATATCCTTCCTAATCCCTAACACAATTAACGTAATTATTACATTAGCTTATAAAGAGAATGTGGTGCTATAAAAAATTTACAAACTGCAAAACATGTGACTGTTTTATCTAAAAAAAATGTATATAGGGTTATTTAATTTCTCGCTCAAAAAATATAGCTAAGAACAGAAATATTTATCGCAGAAAGAATATGAAATCATTTTGGGCGTGGCTTTTGTCCAGCTTAAGACAAATTACAAGAAGTTATAACATTTGACAAAGTATATAAATTGGAATATAGCTTCAACCTAACTATACGAACGCCCGATAGTCTTATCATCTTATATATAAAATTCTCGTGTCACAATGTTCGTTCCCTTACTCCTCCGAAACGGCTAGACCGATTCTCATGAAATTTTGTGAGCATATTGAGTAGGTCTGAGAATCGGCCAACATCTATTTTTCATACCCCTTAGTGAT
>CABFOV010012886.1:0-10662 GCA_902141375.1 Timema poppense
CTGAGAAGTGCTGGAGCATACGTATCATGTTTCAAGATTCGTGAATGATGAATTGAAAGTGTTGTGGCCTAGGTGAGCTCACGTAGAGAAGGTCCTGGTGCTATATTCACTGAGAAGTGCTGGAGCATACGTATCATGTTTCAAGATTCGTGAATGATGAATTGAAAGTGTTGTGGCCTAGGTGAGCTCACATAGAGAAGGTCCTGGTGCTATATTCACTGAGAAGTGCTGGAACATACGTATCATGTTTCAAGATTCGTGAATGATGAATTGAAAGTGTTGTGGCCTAGGTGAGCTCACATAGAGAAGGTCCTGGTGCTATATTTACTGAGAAGTGCTGGAACATACGTATCATGTTGCAAGATTTGTGAATGATGAATTGAAAGTGTTGTGGCCTAGGTGAGCTCACGTAGAGAAAGTCCCGGTGTTATATTCGGATGCCATTGCATATATAATGAAAATAGCAAGTTCTTTGAAGTTGTTATATCCTGATTTGATCCATCTTACAAGTTTGGCTTATGGACAACTAGACATAGTGCTGTGGGATACTTTAATGTCCAGTCTTTATAAATGAATAGATTAATTTATGTGACAAAAAAAACTAGACCTATTTGTGAAAGTATCACGTAAAGTCAAAACTTACTAATTCTTGTTTGATATGCCATCGCCCCTGCAATTAGTTCTAACGAGATTAGGAACATGGATAAAACAGCCAACTTCTACTATGATCAATTTGCAGTTGTAAAGTCAGTAGTAGATATGTTCGCCCCTGAGTGTGCGATATCTGTATGTGAATCTCACCATCCTCACTCATTGATCCAAGCGTGGTATGTTCAACTGCATACACCAGAAGAAATTTCAGTTGGCTTCCAGAGAGTATTAAACGGTTGGAAATTTCTGGATTTCCACTATAAGAATATATGGATATTAAATAAAATATAATTTCAAATTTAAATGCTATGAAAGACAAAACTGGTGAAAGTGTTTCTACTAAGTTTCAGGCTGTGCTAAAAAGAAACCCAGTATATTCTGTAAGACCGTCCCTTCCTATTTCTGCATTCATATACTAATAAATAACAGACAGGTTGGTTACAGTAGGGTTTTATTTTTATCCAACAAAATGACAAAAGGCTCTATGAGAGAGCGAGGCATGCCCAACGTTAGGCGATGTATCCATACACAATGGCCAAGAGTAATAATAACACAATAAAAATACGGGACGACTCCCTAAGTTCATAAATGGCCAAACAAAGACGTTAAACAATTAAGGTTAAATTGACCCTCGCACAAATATGATATAGCTAACAATAATAATGAAAGATGGCGATGGTAAACCCTAGACTATGGTAATATCAAAAAGGATATTAGCTAATCACCATTGGCGACTCTCAATATATCAGAGTAATAGACAAAATGTTCTAGATAAAAAACTATATTAACAGCGTAATAGAATATACAACAAAAATAGAAATATTCGTTATAGTTAGAAAAACTAACGTTAAACATTTCAACAAGAGTTAAAAGAAATAATCACGCCAACTCGCAGCCCCTGATTTGACCAACAAAGAATAAATCTCCGATGTTTAACAATAACAAATAACTTCCCATTAATTACACGAGGCATAATCTTAAAACACAAGATTTGACAAAATTACAATATAATGCAGCCCAATACAGCACAGGACCTAAAATGGCGGTGCTCTAAAATGTAAACCCATCCGTGAAGCGGATAAAATAGTTTCCTTATCAGACAAATGTTTTGGGTCCAATCGTGCAACAATATTACGTTTAGCCATAGTCTTTAAGAGAAATTCAGGAGACCCGGTATAAATAAATAATAATTCAATTTATAATTTAACATCCCAGACGGTAATTTTGAAGGATAAATGTCAAACTGAATTTAGAAATAAACAAAGCTAAATCTATCCAAGACCAAAGTGCCTCACCAAGTGATCGTAATGCAATGTGTACTGTCACAACTGAGTCCAGCCAATATATACACACGCTTGGGGTCATGTGTTCTCAAGCGCGGGAAGAAAGGATGGGTAGAGGGGAAGGGGAGTAGCACTTTTCTGGAAAATGCTCACACAGCCTAGGCATAATTCAAACGCGCGCCGAACAATAGTTCCATTATCTTCCAATCACAGCTGTCGGCGCGCACCCAACCTGTGCATATTGACTGTCTATTATTTTCTTGGACGAGGCACAATTATAGGTAAGTAGCGAACTATGATCCCTCAGGTCAATCTAAAATAAGTCATGCCACGTTGTTGTTGTTGTTGTTGTTGCGTGGAGCCTTGTCGTGACGAGTCTACTGGGGCAGAAGCGGTAAGCCAAACCATCCTCTTCTTTACGTGTTCTAAAATAACAAGGTTACAATTCATCTGATAGAGATACCATTGAGAACATTTATCCCGAGAAAATTCATCTATTAAAATATGCCCCAGTGACATACTGTGACGTGGAAAAAACATTTTCAACCTTCAAGCATATTCTTTCGGACAATCGGCAATCAATGACCACAGAAATAATTGAAATTCACACCAAAGTACAAGTAATCCATCAATGTATGTTCCATTAAGAGTGTAACTAAGGTAAATGTTACGTGCTTGGTAAAATATTTGTTTTACATGATGTTAGATTTTTTTGTGAATCTACATATTTCCTTGAATATTATTACATATTTACATATATTTGTTATATGATACTACATTTTAAAAAAATCCCAGCTTTAGTCATTACAATAGCTAATATCTACAGTTACTTTTATTGCAGCAACATAGCATTATGTATAAATATCTAGTAGCCATTACATTAATATACGCTTTTAAAGGTTATGGGCCCAGGATTAGTTCCTAATGCGCTGTTGGTTCTCTAAGGATAAAATGAATCAGTTTCGAAGTATTTTGTTGCTCGAGTTATCCATACTGCCGGGGTTGTTAACGTCGCAAGAAAGTTATTTTTCATGAGCACATTAAGTTTAGTGTCATAATATTTGAGTGAACATTCTTACGGGAACATTCATGTTTATCAGTTAAACAAAAAAGTGAAGTTTCAAGTAATTGTACGTAAGTAGGTTTATTTACTTAATATAGTCCGTTTCTGTAAGAATAGACCTTGATCTTAACCTTGAACTTTAGTCAAAATGTCGGAAAAGATCGACATATCAAGTGTTAATAAGTTTAATGGAAGTGACGACCAGCAGTGAAAGTTAAATTTGACGTGCGCTGAACGCACCAAAGGTATTTTCAAAAACGCTAAAGGTGAGGAAGCTATGCCTACTGAAAATGCAAATAAGGCAATCGATCTATGGCAACAAAGGGACGCCGTAGCTATGTTCACCCTTAATGCAGCTATGGAGCTCAGTCAGATTGCCTTTATTGACAATTGTAAATCGTCCTATGAAGTTCTAAGCAAACTAGATTCCATTTACGAGCGCAGATCAGAAACAAATATTACATGAGCGTTTATATAATTATCAGTGGAGATCGACTGACTCACTGGCTCAACACATCCCCAAAGTGGAAGCTCTTGCCCGACAAATAAAAGAGTTCGGAAATTCAGTCAGCTATCTAGCTATCATGATCAAGATCTTGAGTAGTCTACCTCTGAAATATAAATGTTTCAGACAGGCCTGGCTTTCCATGAGTGAGGACAAACAAACCATCGCCAATTTTACGTCACGTCTGATTGATGAAGAGGCGAACCTGACTAAGGGGAAAGAGCCAGAAACTGCCTTAGCTTCTATAAATAACCGAGAAACTAAATCTCGTGGGCATAAACCACGATTTAATGAAGCAGGAAAACAAAGTAACCAAACCATAAGAAAACTTACCTGCTACAACTGCCAACGTAAAGGCCACTGTTACCCCCCCTTTTATTTATATCCCAAATAAAAGTCAGGTTGGTAACAAGAGAGTTTATTATTTATTAACAACAAACCACCTTGCCCGTGACTGCCAGAGTGAGAAGAAAAATTGCCCAGTTCCTGATAAAAGCAAAACTAACCAGTCAAATTTTTCTGTCTTTAATGTTGAGGAAGCAAATGCATGTATTTATTTTTCCGACGATAATATCTGGACCATGGATAATGGGGCTTCCAGCCATATGACATGGGGCAGAGACTACTTTGACAAGTTTGAAGAGGTTAATGATGGTTCTTCTGTGCTTCTTGGTGACAACCACAAGCTTTTTGTCAAAGGTAAAGGTGATGTGATGATTTGGAAGTTGCTGAATAGTCAATGGTATGACTCGGTCATTAAAGGCGTCCTATTTGTTCTGGACCTGAAAAATAATCTTATGTCTGAAGGAAAAATCACCAAGCTAGGAATAAAAATTGTTAAATAAAAAAAAATTGAAGTTTTTGAAAAAGGAAAGTTGGTCGCTTGTGGTGAACGCCAGCCAAATTACCTGTATAAAATGCGTTTTCAGACTCTAACCTCAAGTGAAGCCAATTCTGTCACTCAGACTAGTTTGAGAATATGGCACGAACGCCTCGGCCACATCAATTCAATGTTAGAGCTTTGAAGGAGTAACTCTCAAAAGGCTTAGCTGAGGGTGTTGATCTGAGTGATGCAGACAATTTCTTTTGCCCTGGCTGCGCATATGGAAAGAACCACAGGCTCCCGTTCAACAACCCAACCCACTAAAATATGAAGTTTGGTGAGTTAATATACAGTGATCTTGGTGTCATGCCAGTCGAATTTGTAGGATGAGCTAATTACTTTGTTACTTTCAAAGATGACTACTCTGGCTATAGTGGAGTGTCTTTCAATAAACATAAAAGTGATACACGACAATGTTTTAAAGATTTTTGTAATATTGTAGAAACAAAATACAATCGAAGTGTCCAAATACTCCATACAGACAATGGTAAAGAGTACGTAAATGAGGAATTTCATGATTTTCTTGCCTCAAAAGGGATCATAGCTGAGATAATAGCGCCATACACACCCGAACAAAACTCTCGCTCAGAGAAAGATATGCGCACAATTGTAGAGAGTGCCCTGGCGATGCTTTGTATCAGAGACCTCTCCAATGAGCTTTGGGCGGAAGCTGTAAATTGTGCTGTATATACATATTAAACCGTACGCCTAAGAAGCAGGCTCATAACTCCACACCCCTGGAACTGTGGACAGGCAAAAAGCCTCAGCTGTCGCATTTAAGGACGTTTGGATTTGAAGACTATATGCTGCTGTCAAGTGGAAGTCAGGTTTAGTTGAGGTAATTGTGTGTGTGATGTCTACGCTTCCTTTTTTCCGAGACGATCCCAGTTTGCTCAGGATGGTTGTTGTTGATACAAGCTGTATCCAAATAGTCCGAGGACCTTTGCCAAGAACAGTAAAATATCTAGTACAATTTGTTCCTTAAATCCAAGATGTTTTTTCACTTTTGTGAAATAAAATTCACCTAGCCTATGCATTTTTCTTTATACTATATTTATTAAAAGTAACTCGTGAAATTTGCAATACTAAACAATGCTTTGAGCCACATGGTGAAAACAAAAATAATATTATTTTGAAAGGCCTTGCAGTAACTACTAATATTTATTATTAATGAATAGTATTGACTTCTACCAGCACTCCTATAGTTATTTTACAGTAAATAGATTTTAAAAAATTGTGTTTTTCAAAAAATCCAAGTTCCGCGCCCTTTTGGAGGCCCAGTCCAACCCTGGTATACTTGATGGATAACAAATAGTTTACAAACAATTCTAAAGGCTACACTAACCCTAAAAGTTAATTACAAGAGAAGCTTAAAAATAATTGGGTTTTTTTTTTTAGAAAAATATTCAATCTTCAATCAAAAATAAATGTAAATAGTTTAATACTTTGTGTGTTGAGAGTCATCATAAGGTGCGTCAACTTGCGCAACATTCAAATTGAATCTAATCTTAGTAATGAATATTATCTTACACCAGCTATGCTTAGATTGTTATATATTATTTAACATTTATTTTAAGTAGCTTATCGTATTTTACGTAGTGTGTTTCTCATTATTTTTTAACCGACACTTTAGCTAGCATAATATAACATGTGCTTACTATGCTAAGGGTCCAAATTTTGATTCCAGGTAAAGTCGGTAATTTATATTTCGTAAACTGTTATGTTTGTCATAGTTAAAAGCTATTTTGTAAGTCGTGTGGAGATATAATCCTTGTTTTCATAAATTATATGCTAAAGATCCCCGTTGAAAAACATAATGTCTTATAAAATTGATGTAGGTTCACTTTCTAGCTTGAAAAGTTTTTTTAAGATTCAGAAAACCAGTACAACTTAAATATTCTAACTGCTCCTCTGGACAGGATTCAAGGCTATTTGTGTTGTCCTGTCGAGCGAACAATAGGATGACTGCCTACTGAGTCTTGGGTTCTACAGAGAGAAACTTCCCCTCTCTTTTGGCTTGAGTAGGTAGGGTGGGGGTTGTCACCCCTATTTTGTGATAAAAACTAAATGTATGTAACTAATGACCGCTTTATGGCCCAGGGAAAAGGTTTACGTAATTAAAAATATTATATTTGTAAATTACACACAAAACTTAAGATTGTATTTTTTTAATCCAACCATTTTCTAAAATGTCTTTTAGTTAATTTTAAAAATATATGCATACAAAATTATATAAACCAATATAAATTTAGAAACGTGTACATACAGTCATGATAATAAAAAAAAATCATTATTGGTTCATCTAGAATTTTGGTCACAAATCAGTAATTTTTACTGAGTATTAGTAGCTATGCGACCGCACCTTAATTATTTACCTATAATTAGAAATAATATACTATTCTAATGCAAAGCAGTTGGTGTAGTTTTGTAAAGTCGATATTTATTCGTAAGAAAGTCATGTGGACCCCTAGGTTCTTTCGAAACTTGAAAGTGGCCCTGCCAGGGGTCTGAGTTTGAGACCGCTGATCTAGTTGGTCAAAGAAAATGATGTGTTATTCCCTATTTTTTATTAAATAAAACATATTTAGATGAAAATTAATATGCTATTGCACTTATACCTTCATTCGAAGTTTCCAAAACACTGCAAGATGAATGATGATTTTGTGAAATATTTAGGTTTTCCCATATTTCATATCGATTACATTTTACAACAGTGTATAAAGCTTTCCCGTACATTTTTCTTTGTAGTTTTTCACTAAAAATATCCCAAATAGGATCAGCAATTTCCCCTTTTGTTGATAAAATGTTACCTCTTCTTTTCAAGCTTGATAATATCATCTGGTAGAACCTTTGATACCCTCAATTTTAAAAATAGCCAGGGATTAAATTGTATTTAATAACTGAAATGTTTAATATGTTTTTATATAATAGTGGCACAAATTGATATATAGTAAATCAATTACCAAACTAGGATGATAGCAAATAATAAATATAAATAGAGCACTCCCGAAAATGATTCAACGAACAATTTGTACAAAATAGGCACATCAAATACCTATAAATGCGTAGATAATTAGACACAATTCTATAAAAAAATAAACTATAAAATGTCATTGATCTAAACTAGTACTTAAAGTTTACAAAACATACCTAAATTAAAATTAAAACTCGGAATAAATTCACATGGCAAAATTCAATATGCACTTTACAAATGAAAAAAAATATTTGTATTCTATGAAAAGCCTTTAACAACTAAACTCTTCCAGTAAGTTAAAATTGAACATAAATTTAAAACTACCGGCTAAAGAATTGACGCACACCCTCCTAAAGCAACCCTTTCCGGCTTAGTTGCATTGTTTCACTAGGAATGTGGATTTTCCAAACATTCAAGTAAAGAGAGTTCGAAGTTAATGTTAATTGTAAGGCCTTAGTAATTTATCTGTCAGATTAAATGCTTGGTCCCTACCAAAACAAACGGCAGGTTTATATTGCTACCTTCTCGAATAGGGGCCGACTGTGGTCCATTCAAACGTCCGTCCATTAGCACTATGTAAAAACCTGTTCTTTGGAATACAGCGGAGACACAGTTCTTGCCGTGTGCTCCTACATCCACGTATATAAAGCGATAGTTTGAATCGCCACGGCCATAGGAACTATAGAGAAAATGTTTGTAGTTAAAGTTTATTGATCCACTACCAGGGTATTTCAGAACTCGCACATGCTTCCCGTCAACAGATCCAATACAGTTCGGAAAGTGAGCCGTTTTCTTGAATCCTTCACTAATAGGATGCCATGACTCCTCTTTCGGGAATGGAAGCTTCTCTTCGCGCAAGTGGTCCCACAATGCAATGCAGACACACCTGACACAGTTCTTGATTGTATTTAAACGCAGTATATAGCTGTATTACAAGTCCATAAATGTATTACCACTTGCGAGGTACCTTAAACAAAACAAGTATTCGAAATAACCTAATTAAATAATACAGTTATATTTTTCTTGTAGGCTGTTCTATTTTGAGTCGTTAGTAAACCACTCTCTAATGAAATTTTACCCAAAAACAAGTATACAGTGTTATTTGTCATAACACGTAGTCCACAGATATACATTTGAAACCAAAGCCACATTCAAGATATTTCAAATTTTCAAATATGATTGGGCGGTAAACTACCTTTCAGCGAGTTTTTACTCAAAAACTAATGATATGGTGCTATTTGTCAGATTAAACAGAGAAGAAACATGCGTTTTAAACAAAATCATTAGATCCATTTTTAAACAAATTTATATTTAAAAAATCACTCATCAGTAAACTACCCATAATTTGAGGTCTGGACTTACAAACAATAAAGTCCGGACGTATCCATTTAGTAGCTAAATATCACGTTTGAATAAAATCAATCAAACAGTTTCTGATCCGTAGTTGGGGACAGACAATAAAAAACACTTTTTTTCGTGTGTGCTCGGGTTTGCATAAAACGTAAACATCAATGATTATCTAGATTTTTTTCCATGTCAAGAATACTTCCTCTTGATATGAGAAAGTAAAAGGCTAGTCAAAGAGAGTTAAAGGTAAATCCAAGAAAATCTTTAGTTTTCACTCTCTCATTTGTAAAATTAACTATCAAAAGTGATGTCTGAGAAATATTTAACTACAACTCTCTGTTCTATTTGTTTTTCTGGTAACCTGACAAAGGAGAAATGGAACCACTCCGCGATGCCTTCACGAGATCTCTGAGGAAAAAAGTGGTCAGACTGCGACAAAAAATTATTCATACAATAACGTTCCTCACTTTCTGTTAAAAACAACTGACAAAGTTGAGACAGAGGCCAGCAACCGTAGAGAGGACAACAATGAAACTGCTGAGACACAGGAAGAGGAGGAGATGGAAATTGCTGTACAGCAAAGTGAATGTGAAGAAACGTTGACATCTGGTGGAGGAGCGGGGACGCGAAACCTTTAAAAAAGAGAGTAACCCCAATGAACGATGAAATTGACAGGAAGAGCTTGAAGTCGTTAGAAAAAATAGAGCCTAATGAGGATGAAGCATTCATTTCAGTACTACCATCCTTGAGAGCATTTTCTGCGGATGATAAACTAGATTTCAGAATTGATGTTCTAAAACTAATGAAGGATTTTTAAAAAATCGCTCGGTATATGTCAGTTCTCCCATTTTCACTCAAACAGCTTCTCCAAACGAGTCACACAGCACAGGCAACTTATCCTTATCACCTTGCCATGAAACAACCCCCGGGAACATTTTGACTTTCCTCAAAACAGCCCGTGTTCTCACTTCTATATAAACGTACCTTAATTTGGATGATCAATCAATTTCAAAACAATTCGGATAGGTAAGCATAAATAGCTTATCACTTCAGGGTTTTTTTATTGTTTGATTATTTCTCCGTTTATGTAGATTTCCATTTATAATTAGTTAGGGAAATAAAAGGTTTTTATTTCTTACGTAATGAATATATTTTTTACAAAAATGATTTTTTTTTCAGACAATAATTATTATTGGTTTGGGGTTGACGACATAATATTTTTATAGGCTAGTGTAACCAGAATTCACAATGTGACGCCCACCACTAGGAAGGGAGCATGTGAAAGAACAACCATGGGTTCACAAGAGAAGATAATATTTTATTACAATTTGGTAAAATAACAAACGGTAGAGCAGCTACAAAGAATTACTGAAAATAAGCATCAAGAGCCTATGATCCATGCGGCAAAACATAAGCTCAGTCGTTACAAAAATTTACAATATTCTCATCCCTCTCAGGGGAAATAGTTGGGCTGAGCGCCGTGAGATTTAAATTTAAACAGCCCGCCAAAAAGGCGCGAATTATTTAAATGGCCCGCCACAAAGGCGCGAATTGTTCAAATATCCACTATGGCTGATTTTTAGTTAACAATATATAAAGACGCAAAAGACGTCTAACACTATGTGACAAAAATAGAGAGCCTACAAATACTTGAAAAACATAGAATAATGGAGGTTAGATGGCTAGAATGAGTTACGCAACCTGCCGTAACACTCATACTTCTTATCGTAAGAAACCCTACCTGAAATAATGGGATACAAACAATATTCGTATATAGTACGAAAGTATATAATTTCTAATACCCCTAGAAAATATCTAGGCAACCTAACGTTTAATATAAGGGCGCGCCGCTAGTACCCAAGCAGTACTTAATCTAACCAGGATTTCTCCCTGCAGACTAACACAATAGATTAGCGGTTTGACCGCCTTAAAACCAATTTAGAAAACCCATCCAGA
>CABFOV010012887.1:0-10661 GCA_902141375.1 Timema poppense
GGTTTCCAGAAGCATTGACTCTAATTTACTCAGCAGCTCGGAGCAACATCAAGGACACCACCACGTAGTTAGTCTGACACCTTATTAAAATCGAGAGACTTTTAAAGGTGGAAAACAACCTTCCGTATTAGAGTTCGGTATCCACTTATCTAGGGAACAAACACCTCTTTAAGGTTACTCTAACCGATAATGGCTGAATCCTTCGAGTGTAGTCACGTACTTTTACATGCATAGCAAGACATTTAGAAACCAATAACTTCGTTCCATCAACCACTGGCATCACCAGAAAACTGTAAAAACCACTTTGGATAGCTTTTACCGGTGCTGTGAATTTACTTTTCCTTCCGTGAGTGCTGAACGCTCACTTAGGGACGTTAACCCCTTGGAGGAGTTCAGGTGTCTGCCCTCAGGAATCACTCTAAAACAGATTTCAACCTGAGTTGTCCAGTAGGGACCTAATAAAGGTGGCCTGATAATCTTTCCCGGAAGGTACCTCCACCAAAAGCTTAATTTGTAGCTAGTAGCCTCGCCCCTACTCCACCACATTCACTCTCACTCAGACGACCTCGACAGAGATCTAACAGCCCAGCGGGAAAGCCCTCTAGACGTTGACCAGGGGCCACCACGAGCAGGCACTTTCCCGAGATTAACGGATGACAAACATCCTACAGACAAGGTCTGTAAGCCTCTTGTGGAATGTGAAAAAAGTATCGATACTTTACTATTATCGTTATTTACCTCACGATACTGGTATATCTACTGATATTAGTACTCATACTTTGATATCGAAAATAACTATTTTAATGTTATCTTCCTTCACTCATGTTGCGATAAAATGTTTACTGTTTTCTATTATGTTTACTATTAGTTTAAATTCAAATAGGAATGATATTTCACCCTTAGCTAAAGAAACTATTTATGTTTAATTAAGCTTTGATATTTCACTTGACTAGTAACTTCAAAATGTAATATAGCATTCTAGAGTATACTAATATTGGTGAAAACATGTTCATCTTTGAATTATCTTAAGCTAGTCTTAACTTATTTGCATGTTAACATGTTGGTTTATAGTCTGTTTATAAAATAGAAAGACACTTTTTAATTCGTCTTTTGATTCACTAATTTCTTTCCAACAAAAAGAACACTACATTTTGTCTATGGTTCTGAACCATATTTTTACCATAACGCCTAACTTTGATAGTTCAAATACAACAGAAATATATAATAACAATACGCAAATTGAAAGAGTGTGCTAGGTAAGTTAAAATTGCCAAAAAAGGGGAAAACATCAGCAAATGTCCACGCAATATAGAACAACTGCGGGCAGTTCCCCAACACCTACCCCAACAACAAATACCATTTAACCAGAGCGTAACTATGCCTCAGAAAAGATCATCTTACAGACTTTGATTACCATGTGATGCCTAAGGATGAACGTAAAAAGGGAGTAAGAACAAAATTAATCGTACTATGTTGTTTATTAAATACCAATAAAGAATAATAAAACCCTTTTTGTTTATTTTAGTTAAATTTCCAAGTTTTAACGTCCTTTAATCTTTAACACATATAGTAAGTGTAAAGTTTAAAGTTAAAGTTATCTACTCTTCAAAATAAACACAAGTGCAAAAGAAATATAAACATTACCATTAGATATTTCAACTTTTGTCAAAGTCTTAAGTTTAATTTCCATTAATCTTTGGCACATATACTAAGAGTAAACGTTTAAAGTTGAAGTTAGTTACACTTCGAAATAAACACAAGTGCAAGAGATTAGACAGTTATGACAATGCGCATTTTTAAAGAAACAATTAGACCTAGCATGAGGCCCACTACAACCTGCACATAACGCGCTTTGAGACGGCTGATTGGGTCCTGGCGATAGCTGAGGTTTTGGTCTTTGACTGAATTGGAACTTTTTCTTGAATTTCTTGTTCTTCTGTTGATATGATGGGCGAATCGCGTTGATGATCTTAGGGTTGTCGCTGGCATTGGCCGGTGCAGTAGCTGGTCCAGGAATCTCTTAGCAAGTGGCAAGAGCAACCATGGAGCTGAAGTTACCCTCTTCATTCCTTAGCTGGTCGTAAACCATATTCGACGAGATGTTGTGATAAAACTGCGACTTGAGGGCGTCATTCGGGAATGTTCCGAAGCTACAAGTGGTGGCAAGATGACATAAAGAATGGGCTGAAGGCCACGTAAGACTCTCCCACACGTTGTTTGCGAGAACTAAAGGCAGGACGCTCTTCGTACACTGATCTTGTGGGAGCGTAGTGAGTTTCGAGGAGAGTCTTTAGTCGGGTGAAAGTCTTGGTTCCCAGCGCGACCGGCGAGCAAAGATCTGTTAAGACCTTATAGGTGACTGGGCCAATGCATCTCAGGAGCCAAGCAACTCCTACACCAGCTTCAATGGTTTCGGTGGTGCAGAAATGTTCAAACCAGGCAAAATATTACTTGATGTCCTCAAGACGAGAGTCAAAAGTGGAAAACTTAGGCTTGTTGAAACTTTTAGCGTAAGAAAATTACACACACGAGAGCTACACACAAAATAAACTCAAGAGTTCTTGAAATAATTTTTAAAAAAATCTCTCGTCGCAAGTTGTTGTAACCTTACTATAATTTTGGACTGAGTAAGTTATTCGTAATTGAAAGACTTTTATATATATATATAAAATATGCAATTAGAATATACTTCAGCCTATTGCCGCCACTACATAGTTAAGAGTACAGAAAACGGAAATTAAAAAGAGAGCAAAGACTAACAAAACTCAGAGCCTTCTGGCTGACTACATAACACTACCAAGCTGTAGTGCAGTCATATTAAGAGAGTTTAGCACGTCAGGATGTGAGCAGTTTCAATCTTCTATGAATAGTTTAATACTTTGGTGGCAAGTGCCATTTAAAAAAATTAAACAAATAGTGTTACTTTTTATTGTGATGTTGTCAAATACTTTCGAATGGAGATAATATAATTTTTAGTTTCTAACGATTCTACATATCTTTGTGAGAGTATTGATATAAAAACTATCTAATTTGTAATAATTAACCAAAATAAGTGAACTATTTATAGGTAAGGTTTTTGGGCATCGTCCCTTTCTAATTTAATCTTTTCAGCCTTTAATGTTCAAATAAATTTCCTTTGTTTGGATTTTGATTCTAGTGAGATGTCTGAATATTACAAAATCAAATAATATTAAATAGACCTAGAAATGATTATAGTATCAATTTGATTTGCCGTTTACTTGCAAGTATCAATGGTAATAGAAACTTCTTAGTGATTTGCTGTTTTGAGAAAATACAGTGATTTAGTTATATAAGTTGTAGAGACACCATCTCCAAATAAAAAATAAACTTTTTTACTTTGGTATATGAATAATATCTAAAGTTAAGGCAGTAGAAAAATCACTGTTATTATAATTATAAATAAACATACAAGTAGCCAACGACATAGGAGTGGTGGTAGATGATATCTAGCAGAAGTTTTTTTTAATTGCAAACATTGATCAACCAATGTGTAAATAATTAAGAGAAAAACTAATTATAAATAGATAAAAAGCAAAGGCACACTTTCCTTTTGCAAAATTCTTTCATCACTATCTGCTACAATTCACACTCGTAGAATATTTTTGGCCAAAAATGTTTTCACAATAGGTGAATCATGTCGATTTTGTAAATTGGACATCTACAATAAAATGTTAAATTTTATTAATAAATTATGACAGAAAAAATCCTAAGAAGAAAATTAATATTAATATATTTAGGAGTAATATGCTTCAAAACCTGCTTTCCGTAACTGGATAAAGTCAGATATAATCTCGATTCCTCCAAGAGAGAACATTAAGAAACACGTGGTTTAAAAAAATAGTTAAATTTTGATAATTACTGTAGCTGATTTCAAAGAAAAGAAATAATACTGACTTATTTAGAAATAAATGCTTCAATATCTACTTATCATGTTAAGATGATCTCAGATTCCCTCACCATGCGGTTTAAAGAAAAATATCCAACTATGGTGGCATAGTTATTTCCACACTTCCGATCACCACGACACTTGATGTTGAAAAGCGTTGGATAAATTGGACTCGCTCTCACGACCCCCTGTGCTCTGAGTGGTCAGGCGGTGGTTCTTCGAACCTTGCCTATACCTCACCCCTCGAGCTCACTCTCTCCTTTGTTTTGTTTTCTCCCTACTTTCGTCTCTCTCTCTCTGTCTCTATGTGTCTATGTTTATCGCTTATTTCTTTTTGTTTCATTCTAGTCAGATTAAGGATATAAAGGACTGACCCTTACGGTCAGTGTATCGCAAACTACCACATCACAGCGTCAAAGAAAGAACCTTTGCTACCAGTGACCATGGAGTGTTGGGCGTGGGATCCGCCACTGCACCGTCGAGGAGAATGATCATCGATTTTATAAGTACTTGGGTCCCAAGCAACTGCGCAAGTTCCATATCTACCATTATGTATTTTTTTAATCCTAAAATTCTTTTGACCATATATCTTTCTTGTATTTTTTTTTTCCACAATCATGTCTCTCGAAATTTGAGGGCGTATAAACGTTGACACGTCAGTTTTAAAACAATCTGAAAACTTAAATTTATTTTTAATTTTGACATATGAAGCCCTTGTTCAGAAATAAAATCTTATAAATCTGAACAGCTGTTTNATTTGAGGGCGTATAAACGTTGACACGTCAGTTTTAAAACAATCTGAAAACTTAAATTTATTTTTAATTTTGACATATGAAGCCCTTGTTCAGAAATAAAATCTTATAAATCTGAACAGCTGTTTTTATAAAACGTTACAACTATCCACAACGATCCCAACGCTTTCGCATATAGTGGTAACTCGTGCCACCAAAAAGCTTCAAAGTCTGATCAACTTTTACAATAGGTTTTAAGTAGAGTGTTATAGGGGTGTCCTAGAGCTAGTGCCCCAAACTAGTTTACGGGATCAGCTAGTACTATAGGAATGCCCACTTCTTGCTAGCTCAGAACTAAGATTGACTCACCACCTGATGTATAGTCTATAAGTTAATCTGTAGCTAAAGTGTGAGAGACAAATGATAAGGTAATATTAGCTTAAGAGAGAGTATGTCAACAGTTTGGGCTTCACTAATGAGCTTCAGGCCTACTCTCTTGAATCTCGTCCCAAGGAGTAGCTTATTGGGGTTGTAACCATCCCATAGACATAGGAAGTAAAACAATAAGGGGGGAGGAGGAGGCTGTGCTTGGACTTTAATATTGTTGCATTCGAGATGAGAGGGTTAAGACAGACAGAAAAGTATCCCATTTCAGGATTTATAAAGAGGAAGATATATTACTATCAAGCACTACAGAGGACCATAAATAGTAGACATCAAAGTCCATAGAGCTATATATTGTTTTAACATATACGAGTTAATTCGTTTTTACGTTTTAACTTAAATATATAATTAAAACAGCTTACTTTGAAATGTTTTCCGTTATTTACTAATCATCAAGCCGAGATGTTTAAACGAAATTCCATGTAGTTAAAACATATTTCCTCTGGTTGGCCAAACTTACCGTACCTCTTTATTTTATTTTATTTTATTTTCGAATAAGGCCAACGAAATCGATTCTATTTATTGTTCTTGTGTGAATATACCTTGATCCATTTATTCAGATTTTAGCGCATTCTGTTTAACATTCATAAAACTAATATATCATATAATGATTACCAAATTTGTGTATTGCAAGCTTGCAAACTAAGAAACAAAACCGTCCAACAAACGATTCACTCCAACGCAACGCACCGCCAAACACAGCATAGAATTATTATTTTATAAGGAAAGCCTTTGGCTGGTGTCAGCATGGAGGAATTTGCTTATAGCTCTATATTAAAGAATTTAAAAGTAGAGAACGAATGTAATCTCGAAAGTGATATTATGAAGCATAATGAGGTAATATAAATTTGCAATGGCCTGTAATAAAATACCAAAATTATTGACCTTAATTATAGCAAAAGTTTGGCGGCCATGTTGAATTTATTGGCCAAACAAACGTGACATAGTGACCACCTAATAGGATTTAACTGATTATTCATGTTGCATTATTAGCTATTGTTTTATTGACAAGTAGCGAAACTTAAATTGATTAACCTCACTTTATAGAGAACTGGGATAGTACAATTTGTGTGAATTTTATAGTTGTTTGGTTAATTGCCTGGTATTTTAGGTTTATTTAGACTGTAATTAATAACATAGATAATCATAATTAGACTATATACTAAAACATATGTGTTGTAATTAGTGCAGTATAGTTTTTCAGTTGTCTCCTATGTATTATAGGTTTCATTTTATTAGGTACACAGGGCTTAGAACTAATCAAACAATGTGTAAGTCTTAGCACAAACTGGCTCAACTTAAAAGATTATTTGTTAAAAAGATAACAATTTTATTATTTCATTTTATTCAAAGATACTGTATTTCATGGTTTTTTGGTTAGACCTTTCACTGCAGTTCATCTAAAGCTTGATCTGCCTTTAGGCACCATATTGTTTATATCTTTAACGAGTTTTATTTGTGTGTGTTTTATTGCTGTGAACTTATTTTTAAAATGTGCAGGAATTGGTTCAAGTCCCTAGAACTATAATAATTATATTATGTGTTAATGTTATATCTATGTTAAATTCATCTTTAAGCTGTTAGCTATGCCCATTTTTATATTTCTGCATTGTTTGATTAGGTACTTACAGTCCTAGATACATGTTATTTTACATATATTTTGAATTTGTAACTATTTTAATTTCTAGGTTGACATAGACACACAAGAAGATATGGACATTGCTATTAAATCCGAACCAGACAATTACAAATCTTGCTTTGTGAAGCTGCAAGACCTAACAGACGGCTTTCTAAAATTTTTAGAAAATATAAAGGTAATAAGTTGTTATTACATTTCCACAAGTATATAATCTATGATTTTAATTAATAATATCCAGCAAGCTCATTCCTACAAAAGGTTATAATTTAACTTTCAGAAATCTTGTTACTAAGTTATATAAATTGTATAAACATCAAAGTTATTTTTTTTACTTTTACACACTTAAAATTATAATAAATACACAAATTAATGAATTTAATTTGTTAATAGTGTTAAAACTACAAAAATATGAATAAAATGCCAATGACAATATTGTTAGTAATTATTTCAAGTTTAACATCAATACATTTTTGTAGTGTGTATAAATATGTGACCTCTCCATTCAACAAGTTATCTAATTCTAAAAGTAAAATAAAAAAATACTATATGATAGGAATTGAACAAATTTAGAATTACAACTGGTTTTTTTAGGAATAATATGTTGAATTGCTCTTAGCAGGAATCTAGTATGAAAATTGTTGTTCTAGATTAGTTATTTATAGGAAAATCAGACTAAAAATTTTAACAGAGTGGAATGTTAAGAAAAAAACTTTTCTAAATTCAAAGTTTTTAATTCAATAAAATAATACTAGCAATAAGTATCAGAATATATTTAATTATTTTAATTTTAATTTTTAAAATATATAAAAAAAAGTGAAAAGGTAAGTAAAGTCGAAACCTAAAAATAAAACTAATTTTTTGTATCTGTCAATTTATGATAGATTAAATAGCAATACGATTTATTATATTAAATGTTAATAGTTACATTAATAGACAAATATTTATTTTGAATTTATTTTTTCATCATCATGAAATTAGTTTGTATAAGAACTTATTTTGTAATAATATATAAATCCTATCATATAATTTAATAAATAATGGTTTATCTTATGCTTTCCCAAATACCCTAAATCTAATGTTATTGGAAGAGAAAGGATTAAAAAAAAGTCACTTACGATTTTCGTATATTTGTAAATTTGATTATAATCTTTTTGGATACCAGGTTGACACAAACACACAAGAAGATGTGGTTATTCCTATTAAATCCGAAATGGACAATTTGAAACCCTGCTGTGTGAAGCTGGAGCGCTTATCAGACACCTTTATAGCAACCGGAAAACACATAAAGGTTATTACTTTTGAATGCATTTAAAAAAAATTTAAAAATCTACTGAAAGATCTGAGTGTTTTTTTAAATAGTGACATCACAAATACTAACTACTGTTGCTAAAAAAGATTACCTCTTGTTCATCTAAAGCTTATTCAATATGTTTTAAAGGGATCGGATTTATTGAGTGTCAGTGGTTTCTTGTTACTAGGATAGTTTTAAACTAATTATTTAATTTTAATAGTTAGGATATGATGTATGGCTGTGGCAAATAGTATCTTTGAAGGGTTATTGTGATCATATTTTAGATTTTAAAACAATCTAACCAATGGTTTTCAAGCTACGAAGACCCCAAAATAACCCTAAAAGCTTCCACGGTAATCGTGTGCAAAGTTGACAAGGTGACATAAAATATTTTACATAATAGACGAGAAATGCTAGAACAAAGATTATTTTTTTAATCTTCTTCCTACTGTAAAATAATTTAATAACTCACTATTAAATGTATTGTAATAATTCTCTTTCTTTCAGAAAAACAAAGGAAAATTAATTTGCCCTATTCTACTAGGACAGGTTCAGGGAGGAGGATGAAAATATTGAATATGAAAGAACCAAGTCTTTGAAGAAATGTATAGGAGAAGGGTGCTCTAAATCGGCTTTGGTAGGAGGTAAATGTCTTAAACATGGAGGGACAAGGCCTATTAGGAAATGTAATACGGAAGGCTGCTCAAAATGGGTCCAGAGGAGAGGTAGATGTAATAAACATGGAGGAGCCCGGGCGAAAAAGACATGTAAAGAAGAAGAGTGCTCTAGAAGGGCTCAGGGGGGAAGTAAATGTATTAAACATGGAGGAATCAGTAAGACTTGTAAAGAAGAAGGGTGCTCTAGACTTGCTCGGGTGGGAGATAAATGTAATAAACATGGAGGGACCTGGTCAACAAATATATGTAAAGAAGAAGGGTGCTCTAAATGGGCTTTGACAGGAGGTAGATGTACTAGACATAGGAGGCACCAAAAAGAAATGTAATGAAGTTGGATGCTCTAAACAGTTTAAAAGTGGAGGAAAGTGTACTAAACATGGAGGTGCCAGAAATTGTAAGGAAGAAATGTGCAATAAAAGGGCCGTTGAGAGAGGTAAATGTACTAAACATGGAGGAACAAGCTACAGAAAGATATGTAATGAAGAAGAGTGCTATAAATGGGCTCAGGGGGGAGGTAAATGCACTAAACATGGAGGAACAAGATATGGAAAGAAATGTAATGAAGAAGAGTGCCATAAACAGGCTCAGGGGGGAGGTAAATGTATTAAACATGGAGGAACAAGATACCGAACGATATGTAATGAAGAAGAGTGCTATAAACAGTCTCAGGGGGGAGGTAAATGCCTTAAACATGGAGGAACAAAATATAGAAAGAAATGTATTGGAAGAGTGCTATAAACAGGCTCAGGGGGAGGTAAATGTATTAAACATGGAGGGACTAAGTTAAAAGACACATGTATGGCAGAAGGGTACTCTAAAGGGGTTTGACAGGAGGTAGCTGTATGACACATGGATGGTCAAGGACTAGGAAAAAGTGTAATGAAGAAGGTTGTACAAGACAGGTTAAGGGGATAGGTAAGTGTACTAAACATGGAAAAGCCCCAAGCAAAGAAGTCATTTAGAGAAGAAGGTTGATCTAAATGGTCTTTGGGTGGAGGTGAATGTACTAAATATGAAGGGACCCAAACTAAAATGAAGAAGAGTGATCTAGATGGACTCAGGGTAAAGATAGGTGTACTAAATAAGGAGAGTCTCAGCCTAGGTAGATGTGTGTAGTGGAAGGTGTTCTTATGTATGTTCTGCGGGTTAGAGATGTTGTAAACACGCAAGCATTGCTTTACGGTTGCTTTAAATGTATTAAGGCATTGCTTTACAGTTGCTTTAAATGTATTAAGGCATTGCTTTACAGTTGTTTTAAATGTATTAAACATAAAAGGACCAAGTCTAAGAAGAAACTGCAAGAAAAAAGGAGTGCTAAATTGGTCATGTTGGGAGGTAAATATATTATAACCGGAGGAATCCAGAGTAGGAAGACATGAAAAGAAAAAGAGTGCTCTAAACAGATTAAGGTGTGAGGGAGATATTGTAAACATGGTGAAACACATGGCTAAGAGGATACGTAAAGAAGATAGGTGCTCCAAATATGCTATAGGTAGAAGTAAATGATGGAAACATGAAGGGGCAAAGCTAATAAAACAAACAAAAAATGTGCCCTAATTAGCCTTAAATTTATTTTTTTAAATTTGTCCATACATATGAAACATTTTGTACCGTTAGGATGGATTAGAGAGCAAAGCTATTTTTTTGTGAATTATATTTGTAACCGCATCTAAATAGCATAGTCCTTAAGATTGAAAAATGACACCTGGAAACCGGAATCAAACCCGGGACATTTAGTTTAGTATGCCAATGCTCTAACCCCAAATATATGAATACATTCATAATAACAAAAAAAATGGCTTTGCTATTTAATCCATCTTTATATGTAAAACGGTACAGTTATAATTGTATAACTAACAGCATAAAGCCAACTACCAAGAAAATGGTAGCTTCTTTATCTAATACCTTGTGATCATAATTGAGTACACATTGATAGCTGGCGATTTCTGCATATCCATATCACACTCTGCCT
>CABFOV010012889.1:0-10656 GCA_902141375.1 Timema poppense
TCGTTTACTATATAAAGTGATATTTACTAATTTAAGTCTTGTTATCGCTTACTATATAAAGTGATGTTTACTAATTTAAGTCTTGTTATCGCTTACTATATAAAGTGATGTTTACTAATTTAAGTCTTGTTATCGTTTACTATATAAAGTGATGTTTACTGATTTAAGTCGTGTTATCGTTTACTATATAAAGTGATGTTTACTGATTTAAGTCTTGTTATCGTTCAGTATAAATACTATAATGTTCTAGCTCACTTTAAAATAATTAAACGGTAATATTTGGCGATAAAGTAGAAAGCAAATGTAATCAAATACTTTACCCTAGAGCTCTAACTTCAATAATAAGAGTAATTTTATTGGTAAATTTTAAAGTTTTTGTAATGTTAATAATATCAAAGTCCCTTGGTTTTGAAAATATGTTGCGCTAATTGTTATTTTGCCTTCATACAAAATAATTTGTCATAACTTATAGTGATGTTTGAAAGTTCCGTGCTGACTGTAGAGATTGTAGACCAGCCATTTATGTGATAATTTGTCCGGGTCCCGTTTGGACAGGGCAGAATTCATCACGCGTGGGAAGACGGCGAGTTTCAAATGAAGTTATGAGCTTTACGCCTCAGACCATGTGACCAACGGTGTGGGTGTTAACAAAGATGTGGAACGAAGAGGTTTTTAATCTATTATACATTTCCGAGTTCTTATACAAAATTACTAGTTGTTTCTATGTCTAATATATCTAATAACTGCTATAAAAAGCAACGTCAATGTCCAATGTTAATTATAGTTAGACCTTGTAGTAGATTATTGAAATAAGTTAGAGAAGTATCATATTTTATATATACTACAAACTTAAACTTCCAAATACTAGGATCAATTACAAAATAAATAAATTAATTAGAACGATAAGTTTTTATTATTTAGTAAAATTAGGTATAACACTAGTAGTTTTAGCTATGATGTTATCAGTTTTCGTTCCCCAAACAAACGTTTGTAAAATTACTAGTGATTCTATATAACGTAATAGAATATCCTTCTTCTAATAAATTTGTTTGTCTAAATATTTAAAACTTATTTGCCGTTTTGTATTTATGTTTCTTAATGATGGATGCTTTTTTTCAAAAACACAAAACTATTATTTGTTCACCAACTATGTTATAAACAATTTAGTTATTAATATGAATGCATTAATTACACAACTTCTTTAACATTATAGCATTCAATAAATTATATTAGAGTATAGCTCAAACGGGTAGTAAGACGAGGGGCTAAAATATATATATAAAAAATAAAGTATATTAAGAGATTCAAATTGCAGTATCCAGGAATAATATTATATTAGTAATAAATTGGATTAACATATTTTGTCCTTTGATTTTATTAAACATTTTTATGAATGATTTTGAGTAAACTAACAGATATAAACTTTTCAGATTACATATTTTATGGCTTGTATAAAATAGTTCAACAATGAAATGTGTTTGTTTGCCGGTATTTATATAAAGGTGTTTTGCACCACATAACAATATTGACTATCGGCTTTTGATTTTTCTAATGAGGGAGATACGACCAAAAGAAAGTACACCCACATTTTCTTAGTGGGAGCGTATAAAACCATTCTGGAATAATCATATTAATTTGGCTCAGCACGCCCGTCCAGCCGGGGTTAAGGCCCCCCGAACCTCCCACCACCCACAAACCAGATTAGATAAGTTTTACGTCTAGTCTGCATGCCCACCAATACGGGTATATTATATTATTGCCGGTTACAACTTGGGGCTAGTTCCTAAGCAGAGTAGATAAATATATAGATCATGTTTTTAGAAAATAATTATAAAATAACTGAAAACTTTCAATGAATTTGGTAACCTATAGCTTCATCTTGCCAAAATAAATTTAAATCTAAAATTATGCGTTGAGATTTGATTGTAAATTAATTACTTATAAGTATTCCTTTTCTAATTAAGTTCAGGTTTTAAGTCAAGTTGGAACAAGGTTTGTTTAGAGTCTCATTTTTCAATAAAGGCGAAATAAAGTTGGAGGCAGAAATACTATGATATTTGTTGGTAATTTCCCTCCCCCCCACCCCCTGTGAGCGGTGTATGAGAGAGAGGGCGTGTGTGGGTGCCACGCTGTGATTGGTCGCCTGTCAGTGGCGGACGACGCGCAGGTGTCACCAAAAGACCACGCGCGCGGAACTTTTGGATTCCCGCGCTATATAAAGTTGTGTGTGCTCGTCCCACTCCTCTCAGCAGATTCGAGTCACCCAACTCTGTCCGTCTGTCTGTCTGTCTGGTGTCAACCCTCGCTTCGTCAACAGGTCGTCTTCTCCCGTGGACAGCTCTTGGACAACACTTGCGGCTCGACTTCAACTCAATTCTCGAGGTAACAATACTAGACCATGGCTAACATTTCATTGTTGGGGCTTTAACTGTAGGAGGGTGTAAATTTTAAATATTACCGGAACAAAGTTTGAATATTTGTTATATTACAATAAATAGAATTAAATATTTTACAAGTATGTAACTTTTAGGTTTTATATCTTTTACAGAATGTTATATTGCGAACACTTTCAACATATTCTGTCCTAATCCTATAAATTAAGCTATTTTCAAAACACGTAATTTAATAATTTCGTCATGTGAACATTAATTTGTGATGCATATTTAACAGCGCAAAATGATTTTTTTAAAACAAAAATGTATATTTCTTAAATTTAAATATTCCTACTGTCTAAGCTTGTAATTTTTGAATACGGAATTTTAATCCCGAATCAAGGTTGAAGCTACAAATTTTCGAAGCAAATTCAATGTTTTTAAAAAATTTTAGGTTTCAACCCCCCCTCCCCCTACCAGACACAATTAATTGAATACATATAAATAAAGAGTGTCACACCTTCCTAATTGTTCACGGTCAACAGAGCGACACTTTTAATATTATAAGAGTAAAATCCAAATCTAATCTTATACGTAAAGATTTTAAAAAAAGCTACAAATTTTAAATTTGTTTGGTTGGTCTATTTATATGTGATTAAACGTGAAATTAGTTTGTTATAAGAATGTATTTTTTCGCCTTAAACTTCAATTCACATTTTAATCTTAATTTGGTTGAACTTGCACATACATGTTAATATGATTTAATTGCATTTGGTTAAGGAAATACATAATGTCAAATTTGCAACAACCAAAAAGATTGATGTTGTGGTTGGCACACCTGAATTTAGACCGAGAGGTCTGGTTTCAATATCGACTGGGTAAAGTGAAGGTGTTATAACAACTTTTACATTTGTGTCCATTGCTTTATTAGTGTATCTTGCGGTTTGATTAAATAGGCTGCACCCAATTAATAAAATGAGCAGATTTTACATTTCCGGGCACAATATGTTAAAAGATGTAACTTTCTAATAATACGCTATAGAATTGTACCAACTGTTAAACCACTTATTGCTACATCCCCTACTGCTAAAGTCCAATCTAGAAACGAAGAACCCTTTGACAATTTTAAAGTTGCTAAAACAAATTGAATATATTTACATCTAAACTGATGTCTTCTGAAACTCTCACTATTAATATAGGCCTTATAGTAATTGTATCAATATTCAAGTAACTATATTAATATACGGTAAAATATTGTAAATATTGACCACAAAAATGTATGTTTCTAATTTATTACTAATATTATTAGCACCGCATCTTACTACCCGTTCGGGCTATACGCACACGCTAATGTGTAATGGTAGGGTGATTGGGAGATGAAATGGAGGACCTACAGTTTAACGTGGAATCCGAACCACGGTGGAGGACCTGGCATTCCACACAATAACAAGTTAAGATTAATACAAGTCTTGTCAGGGGTAAACAAAGGGTTTGGCAATCAGATAAATCTGTGCCGGGACCGTGGATTGAACCCCGCACCCCTAAGCACAGAAATCTGACACCTTAATCCTAAACCACCAGGTGACCTCTGTTTTCAATTTAAATATTATGTCACTTGCCCCCAGAATCTAACAATAGAACTCAACATATTCTTTTTGTTTTGAGTCGTCTTTAAAATCAGCCATATAATAATATTAATAATAGTAATAATAATATTTGTAAAGTAAAATTATAAATAATACGGTAAAAATAACATAATAATACCAGATTTGGCTATAATAATAATTGTAATATTTTATTAACTTTACATAACATACCATAAATATAAGGTATATTATCATAAATATTTTTCTTTGTCTTTAAAATAAAATACATTTTGGTTAATTTGTATTCATTGAATACTTTTAAATAAGTGTTGAGGTTCTAAGCGATTTACTTTTTATTTTAATTTTTAAATCAATTTCAAACTGATATTCAAATTAACAAAAGATATAAGGAAATGGTGTGTGGGGTGGGACCAGTGCTCTAGGTCTGGCCATTATACCTTCTCTTACCTCTGTTCTCCTGGGATATGGAGGAATTCATTTCCGAGGAGGTGAATGATTGCCACTATCACCAGATGGTCGGATGGTACGTGGAAATGATGACGGAGACAGTGGAGAGGACCTACAGTTTAGCATGGGTTCCGAACCACGGTGGGCGCCTGGCATTATTACACACATCATTCACAAAGCGTAAAAGAGCACACTTTGCCAGAGGTGAAGGAAGTAAGGAAATAATGTTCCAAAGATTGAAAGTAATATTTATTAAGGACACTTAATAAAATAGGAGTATTAATTTTATACTCGCGTTTGTTTTAACTGACACATGTAATATTTATATAATTAAATACAGAATTGTTATATACTTTTATGGTGACCCGTCGGTCTAGGTTTAAGGTGTCAGATTTCTGTGCTGGGTGTCCGGGGTTCAATCCTCGGTTACTCACAAATTTATCTGATTACCAAACCCTTCCTTCACCTCTGACAAGACATCTTGTGAATGTTTGGAATGTCGAGCCTCCACCGTGGTTCGGATTCCACGTTAAACTGTAGGTCCTCCATTTCATCTCACAATCACCCTACCATTACACATTAAGCGTAAGTGCATATAACCCGAACGGGTAGTAAGACGCGGTGCTAATAATGCAGTAAAATTAAAAATACATAGTATAACCCATAAATTCATAGATCGTCCTAAGATTGGTTCTAGAATACCTAGTAAAATCTTATAAACATATTTTAAGGTCTTGGTTGCAAATCATAGTTAATTATTCATCAATATTGCTATTTAGCCAAAACAGCACAAATATCAAGCAAGCTAATTTTGTTTGTTTTGTTTTTAATAAATTACTATATTTCAAAACATATTTTTATTTGTATAACTTTTTTTAGGATGTAATATACACACTTATTGATAAGTATTTTCTCAAATAAATGGCACGGTGAACTGCACAGACATTCTCCCGCTTTTATCTTAAAATATACATTTACTAAAAACTCAGATTTGTCAAACGAAATAATAAGTCTACATTACTCTAACGACCCTACACCAAATATCATAAATGAAATAATAAACAGTTACTTAATCTATGGCAAGAGAAACTAAGAACGTTGTTACAAAAAAATGGAGGAAAAAAAGTATTTGTCCACCAAAGAGGATAAGAATTAAAATTATTTTTAAATACATGAATTAAAAAGTATTTATATATTTTCTTTTAGCCTAAAAATAATTGTTTTTATAAAGACATATTTCAAATAAAAGATTTTTATCTTTAATAGTACCACAACTTTGAAATGAGAAGCTATTTCATATTTCAAATAGTTGCGGAGAAATGATGAAAAGTGGATGATTTCCCTCGTGTAAAAGTACCCTCAAAGTCCTTTTCACGAGAAAATGAGACTGTCTCTCTTGTTTATGATAATAAACAGGGTATAGATATAAAATCAAATCAAAATAATTCGAGAACATCTCGATTTAATAAATTTTTTCTTTTTTTTTTGACCCTCAGTAAATTTCCCTTAATTTTAGGTTTAGATATTTAATTCCAAGAATCCCTTGAGGATATATTATGAAAACCCCAGGTAGTAAGTCTTAACCCAATCGGTGAAACAGTTTCGGCTCTAGGACAGACAGACGGACAGACAGACGGACAGACAACATTGCGATAGCCACTATTTTTATTTCAGCCGGTAATGAAAAGTCGACATTTATCAAAATCTCGAGCTCGATTCTTTTTTTGACGATTACAATACTTTCTCTCCGAGTTGTCGAGAGAAAGTAAAAATATGTAAAATATTGTAAACTACACAAATAAATCTTGAAACCTATACTTCCTTATCAAATAAAACAAATACAAATGAATATTTTATTCTTAGAATTGTAATCAAGTTTATCGAAATATTTTCAGTTTTCGCACTGGCGGAGATATCTTCAAAGCGAATGTTGAAAGTCAGTGAGTGTAACATGAGTAGTGTGTGTGCACCCGGGACTACTTTTAGTGAGATGATTGAGAGTGGAGATTAAAATAAACTGTGAATATTACAGTTTTTATTTTTTTAAAGTATGCTATATTTGACAAAAGTAGTGAGATAATGGATTACTTTATTTGCTACTATATCTTATAGTAATACTAGTCTCTAACATGTTATTTAGGTTTATGCCACTCAAAAAAGAAGTGGGATACATTTTGAACTAGTCAAATATTTTATTTTAAAGAACATCGTGTACACATCCGCTCGGATATGATTAGTTTGTAAATTTACTACATCATTCTGGCGCTCAATGCCCACAACTATTCTAAATATTACGATTTTGGTGATGTTTGTCGATCAATGAGTAACATATACGCCCATCAGCGATTATATAGACTAAGGCGTCACTCATGCAGCAGATTGTGGCAGACAGGGAGATTAGTACTCGAATCCTGGTCGGGTGTACCTAGGGTCATTCGTACTTATTGGTTTCCCGCTGTCCTTCCATGCAAATATGGGTACATTTCTTCATCATCGCTACCCTTCTTCAATCCAACCTTGTATGGCGCTTATTGCCTTTAGACGATTGTAATCACTGGTCCATATATTACTATTATCTGTTTCCTATACTGCACGTGTGGCCGTCCTATTCCCACTTCTCACTCCAAGCTACTCTATTAGTGGCTGGATGGGTTGTAGGAGCCACTGTACATAGAAAGTTCATATTTGGAAACCTCAAAGATAACATTGACAAACCCACTATGTTTTTTTCTTATTTTACTGGTGAAAAGAATAGTCTTTGAAGACTTCCACTCCTATTGGTCACATCTATGTCACACTGATTAAAACATATAAATATTATAATACTACCCTCATTGGTGGTCGCTCTCATGTTGAACTGGCTGTACTGGGTATACTTAGGGTGTTATCTTTATAAATGGCCTTAACCTTTCCCTCCACGCAAATGCAGGAACATTTACTCTGAAAGTGTACCTTCGTACCGCATTAGCGTAGTTAATTTATTCATACAACCCGAACTGATGTTAGGACGCTGTTTAAAAATCAATACAAATAATCAAATAATCTTAGACTACCTTGTTAACAATTCAACAGATATAAATATTTGTTTGCATGTGTTTACTTATATTTTTAATTTTGATAAGCCATTCAAGCTTTCAGAACTATGAGTGGAGTAGGACAATAAAATAATGATTACATCATTTTGAACTACTTTAGATCTACAGTTTGATTTTCATAGGAAGATCTTTTATTTGAAAACTGGAAACTGATGTAGTCACAATGTCTGAAATAAAACTACTATAATAAATATTTATATTCTTAGTCTGGTTAGTAAATAGCACTGGGCAGCAAAGGTTTCCCTACTGTTTGTCCCAAAAGTGGAAATAGGTGACTCTAATAGTATTTTTTATGCTTCTTAAAATTTCTCTATCACACGAGGATTATAAGAGACACCCACTTAAACTTTAAAACATTAAGTTTATTTACAATATATCAATAGTAAAGGGCTATTTCACCTAAAATATATAAGTGTACGATTTTCTACTGTATTTGACTCAGGAACATCCATCTTAAGGGTCCAACAATAGTCAGAAAGCACACTTGAACTAAGCTTGCACTGGTACTGCTTTTTCATGCTAGAAATATCTTGGTGGAAATATTTGCTGTATTGGTCGCTGATTGCTTCAATTTTTGGGAATAAATCTAGGTGTGGATATAATAAATGTATTTTCAAAGGTATGTTATATCCCATTTTCTTGTAAATTTAAGAGCTCATCCACTTTTTATTTGTAGTTGTCTGCCTTATGTTTCCCTAAGAAGTTCGGGAAAATACTCTTGAAAGATTACCATGCCATTTTTTCAGCTTGTTTCAACTAACCATCGAAGTTCTCATTTTGAAATAGTTCTCTTATTTGAGATCCTACAACGATTCCCTCTCTGATATTTGCATCACAGACCCTTGGGAATTTTTTTATTAAATACGTAAATCCAAATCAGCTTCCAACTATTGCTCTTCATAAGATCATGCTTGAGATGATTTGGAGATAGATACACTTTTTCCGGATCAACAAATAGAGTATGGACAACGTTCTTATTTTCTGGGGTTCGTTATAGCCACTGCTTCTGGGTGTAGTGATTTATCCGGTCTCTGCTGTCCCACTCACAAGGGAAAGAACAGCACTTTGTGAAATTATGTTGTTTTCCAATAAAAAAAAAAGAAGATTTTTGTGTCACTAAAGATATTCCATTTGTATCCTTCAAAATTGATTTCTTATAGTAGAAGATTCGTGCTCATAAATATTTTATATCTGCAGCATGAGTTAGTGGCAAGGATGAAAACTTATTTTCATAGTAGAGAAGCACAACATTCAAGCTAACTTTAAAAGAATGATAAATAAGCACCACTTCTCTATTTTGTGCTCGTAAACAAGTGATTCCAAACAGATAGAACATATTTGCAAAAACAGGTCCATCTTCAAGAGAAAAGAAATATTTAAGATCAATTTGCATTTCTCTAAAAACACATACTTTTATTTCTTAGTAGAGGCGACCCCAACCTTCCAAATTGGAGCCTTGAATTTCTGCTTACATTTTAGATAGGTTCAAATCTTGGACAAGGTTATTTATATCTCCTGGGTTAAGTAAATGTGGTTCATAGGGTGAACAGAAACCTTTAGTAATTGGGGCAAGATTTTTATCATCTTCACCATGCTCTACAGGCTCTTCTGGTATAATATGACATTTTATGGAGGCTTTGACCCAAACACTTCTTCACAGGCCTCATACCAGGTGGAAATATCAGGATCCGGCCTCCACTCGTCTGGGGAACAATCACCTCATGCAAGGCTCCTATAACCCATCATGGATGTGTCCTTCTAGTGTAGCCAGACACATATTTTACGTGTGTAAGAGGGCAATTTATGGACCAACCACACCGTCCCTGTCATATCCTTGTCACCGCTGGGCAAATGGGTTTCCCCTCCCCACCGCCTTGACCAGCTTAGCCAGCCGGAGCAGTGGGCACCTCCTTCCATGAGTGCTGGACTCTCACATAGGGGTGCTAGCCCCTCGGAAGAAGTCAGAATCCTAGTCTCAGGAATCACCCCGAAGAGTATTCAGCCGAAGTTGCCCAGCGGCAACTTCGTGGAGGTGGCCTGATCAGCTTTCCCGGAAGGTACTGGCTACCAACCACTTAGTGTTTGGCGAGTAGGGGAGGCCACTTATCCCCATTTACTTCAACATAGAGATCTTGACATAGCTTTAATGACCCTTTAGATTAAGCCCTCCGTAAGTTGTCCAGGTCCACCACTCTGACAAGATTTCCGGATGAGGAACAACCCTCAGGCAAAGAGTCGATGCCTTTTGTCTCGTCCGGATCAGGGTGGGTGCCACATGTGTGAGTTTGACTCAGAACCCTAAGCTCCAACCCCAAACCAGTGCTACCCCGAAAATTAAAGTGTGTCACAGAGCGTTTTGATTAACAATCTGTGGAGTGATTTTTTGATTCCCACCAAATCATTGGAAAAGCAAAATTAATGTGCCGAGAACCGTTTGACCAACCCATAAAGATTCTGACCTAAGTGCTACAATAAAAACTGAGGGGGCCCAATTTTGCAACCAAAGTAAAAGCTATAAAACACCTTAATGGGTTGAGTAAAACCACTTTTGTTATTTTTAAATGTTACCTCACCACAATTAATGTAGTAAAAATAGTCCGGATGATTACACAATTTATAGGCTTTGTGCCACCTGCTGTTCTAAGCACTATGAAATGTACACAAAATTACATAAATAACAGCTTGTGACAGATAAATACACAGAACGATATGTTTAAAGAACGAACTTTGACCAATTGGCCTGTAGCTATAGCTCAGACAGTAAGCAGGCAAACCTCTGACTGTGAGCCGTGGCTACAGACAAAGAAGTAACTTTCATTAACAGACAGAACCCTCTTTCAAGTTCAAATGATAAGGTAGGATTCACAAACAAACGGCCCGCAAGTCATAGCTGACCGGCCCGTTTGTCTGCAATATCTTTATCCGAACTGCGTTTATGTACTCACACAAAATACAATAATTTAACTTTAGTGTTTACTACATAATTTTAAATAACGGAAACCCTTACAACTATTTAAAACTATCCTATATTTTTGTTTTAACTTTAATTACTTTTGTGAATGTGGGGAATGCCAGTTCTCCACCGTGGTTCGGATTCCACGTTAAACTGTAGGTCCTCCATTTCATCTCACAATC
>CABFOV010012890.1:0-10655 GCA_902141375.1 Timema poppense
GACAGAGCAGAGAGGGTAACTAAACAAGATAGGGACAGAGCAGAGAGGGTAACTAGAACAAGATAGGGACAGAGCAGAGAGGTCTTGAAACCTCCCAACCTGTGGCAATGGGGATACTCACCCCCGTTCAGTTAATACCCAACCCTTCTGGCCACTGATATGTGGGGGTTGTTTGTATATATAAATAGAGAAAGAGGGGGTTCGGGGGGATTAATTCATTTAAATTTAGTTTGGATCCTACATCTTGTGGGTTTGTATCGTACGTGAAGTTTGAAGGAATTAGAATATTTTGAAATGCTCAACTGTGCTATTTGTATCAGTTTGACTGGCTCTTGGTTTTGCTGGGCGGACATACAGGCTACTCTATGTTTAGCTAGCATAGCTCGGGAACAAATCATTATTCATTTCATCATGGACATAGACAATATAAAACTGCTCTAAACTGATATTTAAAACGTAGTAATAGCCGCATTGTTGGCACGCATTTTAAATGTCACGCTTGTGAACGTGAAGCTGGAGCTAGAATCACGGACAGGTAATTTTTACTACATTTTTTCCTACGCCCCATACAAGCAAATTTGGGTACATTTTCTTTAACTTGCATAATTATCATCCCAAACCTATTAACGTAATTAAAATACTCATATCCCGGACGGATAGTAAGACGTGGGGGGGGGGTTATGATAGCGAGTTATGATAGCGACTACTGTTAAAAGTTTCATAGTAGATTCCGGATTACGTTTGTTTCAAAACTAGCTTACCTGAACTTCACTGTTCACTCATTTTCTTAATGGTAAATTAATTTAAAAGTTTTTTAATTCTTAAAGATCTAGTTTTGTCTAAATGCACATACAAATGGTTCCTGTCTCTTGTTTGTATCGAGAGGATTGATGTGTTTGTTGTGCCTAGTAACGTAGCAGGTTGTTTGTATCACGCCGCCATTGAGCGCTACACCCCTTTCCGACGTCACTGCGCGACCTTAGAGTGACAAGGTTCTAACACTCACTTCATTCTCAGTAAATTGACCTCAAAGTTTGTAGATTGCATATCTTCTTAAATATGTGTTTAATTGTAATTATAGTCTATAGTCTGGAAATCAATCAATAATCTATGCTGTAATTATTTTTTAAAATATATATATATATATTATTTAAGTTTTTCAGATACATCTGATGCCTTTTTGCACAAATAATTTGTATCAAAAGAAGGTTCCAAGTACATTTAGAACCCTGTAGTACAAACTATGAACTCGAATAATAATTATGCAGAATCTAAAATATTTTGTATGAGTTTGTGCTTAGTTTTGAATATAATAATTTTGCAAAAGATTACCAAACCTTTCCTTCACCTCTGACAAGACATCTTGTGAATGTGAGGAATGCCAGGCCTCCACCGTGGTTCGGATTCCACGTTAAACTGTAGGTCCTCCATTTCATATCACAATCACCCTACCATTAAACATTAGCGTAAGTGCGTACAACCCGAACGGGTAGTAAGACGCCGTGCTAATAATAATAATAATAATAATAATAATAATAATAATAATAATTTNTGGTTCGGATTCCACGTTAAACTGTAGGTCCTCCATTTCATATCACAATCACCCTACCATTAAACATTAGCGTAAGTGCGTACAACCCGAACGGGTAGTAAGACGCCGTGCTAATAATAATAATAATAATAATAATAATAATAATAATAATAATTTTGCAAAATGAGTAGAAATATTAATAAAGATCATTACCTACGCATTATATTAAAACACATTGCTTACAAATACAATCCTTTCAACTATGCTCATGGTCCTTGGTTCATAACATTGATGGTATAATTACTCAAAGAATAAGAATATAATAGGATGTAGAAGACTATTATAATATTGTTGGTCGCCCATTTTTAGGATTGACTTGTAGTACTCTCTGTCCTGTAAAGGTTTTCATTTGAACATTACATATATATCTTCTCTTTTTTTTTTATTCGGGCATATTTGGTACTTTATTTAATAATTTAGGTTGAATATTCAAAACTCTTGTGGCTGATTAGAGGAAGTTTGCATTGTGGGTTTTCGACATGAATTTAAGGTTTACTTTATGGACTATTTTTTCCAACCTAAGATGTCCAGATTTCTACTTAGATGCCAGACCAGGGATAGCCTCAAACAAGGAACTGTATTGAAATGGAGTGAGCTTGTAATTTGTTCCTTGCATCTGGACATCTTGACTGTTTTCAGTAAACGTGTAACACCCACTGTAGAGACAAACTCAACTTTAGACATTGTTGTATAGCGGCGTGTGTGTTGTGAGCTTGTTACACATATGGACAGAGTACTTCATAGTCACAGTATCCATAATACACACGAATAACCCCAAGTGACCAACTCTGTCATTTTATTTTCATCGGAAACATCAACAAGTATCCTCTCAGTTCCATATCTCCCAGTTGATGCTTCATTCCAAATCGCTCAGTACTGTTATAGTTCCATATCTCCCAGTTGATGCTTCATTCCAAATCGCTCAGTAGACTGTTATAGTTCCATATCTCCCAGTTGATGCTTCATTCCAAATCGCTCAGTAGACTGTTTTAGTTCCATATCTCCCAGTTGATGCTTCATTCCAAATCGCTCAGTACTGTTTTATTTCCATATCTCCCAGTTGATACCTCATTCCAAATCGCTCAGTACTGTTTTATTTCCATATCTCCCAGTTGATGCCTCATTCCAAATCGCTCAGTGGACTGTTTTAGTTCCATTAAAATATACTGCCACATTATTACATTAGTTTTCTTTCATAACACGAGGATAATATGTTAAAACGTTTCGTGAATCCAACAATAATACTGGCAGCATTAACTTTCCTCGGCTAGTGACAGGTCCTGGTGAGTATTAGCTTTGTCTCCAATATTATTCTGATACCCAATCTCAGCTATTTGGAACAAGTTTCTCTTGTTTTGCTGTTTTATAAGATTTACAAACATCACAGTAAACATGTTTGGCTGTATTAAAGACTACATTAAATTATGTTGCAAATATTTTCCAAAACATACCGAGTTTAACAGGATGTAATATGTCATTTCAATGTACAGATCATGTAGCTTGGTTACATTTAGACTAGCATCAGGATATTTTGTATTTGTGCCAGCCCGACAATAATGTGAGTCGATAATTAATTGTAAACGATCTCATGTGGTCCCTAACACAATCCTTTGTCCATTTTGGACGTTTACGAAGACATTTAGCAGATTTCCCCCTCATATTCTGTTTTGATACGTTTGTATCAATATTTTTATTCTTATTAAACCTATACACAGGTTTTTGTCAAATATTTAATGTACCCAAGTAAAACTCTCTTTGACCTGGACTTTTTAATTTTCTTAATAAAATAATACCAAAATGTCTGTTTCCTACGGGATATGGTGTCATTGGTTTGTTTTGGTCTACATGTCGGTACAAAAAAATCCCCCGTCTCTAGTATAAAATGATGCTTTTCATTGGAACCCGAAGTGTAGTAACATTTTTATTGACTTTTTTGTTAATTGTATGAAAATTTTGCTCAACTCCTACATTTATAATTTAAAAGGCAATCCTCTTTTGCTGATTTTTACACATTTGTTGGTTAATTTCTGGCCTCGCCTAGTAATATTGGCTTTCCCAGCTTTGTGTTAGTTCTTCTAACGTTGCATTTCCACCTGGACGGTTTGGATACCTTTTTACTAAGTGATTTTGAAGGTGTTGAAATGTTCTGAAGCCACCCGAACTAATTTAAAATATAATAAAAACTTAGTTTTTTAAAAATACAATATTACAAGTACCTGTCCATGTTTAATTCATTATTTTTAAACCTAGTATTCACTAGCTTAATAGTTTTGAAAACGTATAATTAGCCTTAAACCAATATGTATTAAATATTTTACTTAATTGTATAGGGCCTACCTACATTTCAAAAGGTAGCTTCTAAGCTGTCCATTATTTCGATTGATGGTGGCTTTTCTCTTAAAATCACTAAGTAGTGTCTCAGTTACAGATGTGCACGATTCTTAGGGTTTTTATGTTGTGGTGACTTATTTGGTTTGATTTGTAGTCTGAAACGAGTAAAAGGTGTTAATGTTTAACGTGAATAGTTTTAAAAAGTAGGTGATACTAATAATACATCAGTTAATATTATATAAGATAGAATGTGAACTAAAGTAGGATATAATAGACACATATTTATTTACATATGCCTATCTTATTTGATTTTAAAAGTTGAACATAATTATTAAAGAACAAGAACAATGTATAAAATAGCTGGTACATAAGAGGGATATAGACAAAATAAAATTTTGAATGTATTCGCTACAAACCCTTTGTTTTGTTTTTGTAGATTGAAATCTTCAGTTTCACTTTCTGGATTGCTGGTTGATTTTGAAGGACTAAAAGATTCCGAGAAACAACTAACTATTTCATTGAGCATACTTTTAACGCGTTCTTTATCCCTTTCATAATTTATATTTAATCTTATCGAGTCACAAAAGTCTATCTCGATATTGAACAGCGCCCAAACAAAGATTCAATATAATTATTTTCCAGGTGCTGTGATACTATTGTGTTGATAGCGAGAATAGAATCAACTGCATTGTGAATGACTAGCTGTTGATCAGCAGACTATGTTAAAAGAGGTTATAAAAGAAAGAAAGAAAGAAAGAAAAGTGCTGCCAAAATAACGTTTGAGAATCCTGGAATTTTTCTAGCTGTTGTATTTGTCCTCGGATGGCATTCAAATTTAAAATACAGATAAATGTAAACATACACCTTTGATGGTGTTAAGTCAAGTTACTGCGAAATGTCAGTTAGAACCTTGTCATTTTGAAGTGTTCATGGCCGGTGTATTAATAGCGAGATGGTAATAGGTACTTTGTTGACAGTTGTCATGACGAGTACTAATGAGAGACCACATCGCCAACATGTTGTGGAGAAGGTTGCCAGGCGACACTAATGCACGCAAATTACATGTGTTGACTCAAACAATTTGGCTTCTCAACTTCCAAGTGCAGACCATGAATGGTTGGTTATTTGAAAATGTTATGCCTATTACGGGGTCACATTTATGAACCTTGGGTCCTAAACGAGGTATATTAATGGCGTCTACCACGATCCAAAACAGAAAGATTGGAAATATTATCAACAAGTAAAATATATATACAAATTAAGAATAAGTTGGTGAACAACCTAAGACCATCAGAATCAAGATTTTAAAACTAAACTGTTTATATCACTAAACGTGAGTGTTTTGTTTGTCGGGGCTACTTTCTCACTCTGAGTAGATATCTCGAGGTCTGTCAACAATAGAACTCGTCCTTGACCAGTGAAAGTTATATGGAATATTTAATTATTACCAGAATAATCTTAGCATCATTCATATTAGACCTACTAAGTAGATTAAAACTAACATCTGAGCTCCGGTTTCGAACCCAGAATCTTGGGAATGTTTGGCACGGTGAACTAAACTATGCATTATGCAAAGTCCTTTTTTGTATTAATGCTAATGCAGATTCCTATTTTCACCCCGCCTCATCTACACACTTTTAAACTAGGTATCCTTAAAAATAGGATACATTTAGAAAATGGCGACCATTTAAATTCAATTGTCACACACATGCTCATATGTTTATCTACTTGTAATTGACTTTCCGTAGCGGCAGTCCTAAGAAAGTTAATGTTTATCCGACATGTATAAAGTGCTACGGACTACGGACTAAAGCCCCATCTACAGAGTCCGTAAGCTAAGCATCCTTATGGTCCTTAGAAATGGAAATCGCGTCCGTATCTGTAGTAACATGGCCGTGCCAACCAATGAGAAAGTTGGAAACAAAGTCCAATTAAACTCTTTGAAAGGAAATTTTCTAGAGTTAGGCGCAAGTAGACGTCACGTGTGAGGCAGACGATATCACAGCTGAACGATTATTAGCAAAAACAACTACACATCATATTTTGACAAACCGTCCGGAACAGAACTACATTTGAAAGGTGGGTCAAGTACGGTCACAAATAATGTTTCTAGAACAGGAGCTAGTTAGTGTAACTGATGTGATGTTGCCATTGGTGCTGTCATTTAGATGCGCACGCACCCTTACTTTGATGTGATTGGTAGTCCTTAGCAGTCTGTATCGACTCGTCCTTAGAAAGTTAAAATTGAGTCAACTTCTAAGGGAGTGATAAGGAATAAAGAATTAAGGATAAGGATTCTGTGCGCAGAGCAATCTGTTAGTGTGGAGTCGACCGATATCTTACGGACACTGCGTCTGTTGATAAGGCTTTACTGACACTGCGTCTGTTGATAAGGCTTTACGGACACTGAGTCTGTTGATAAGGCTTTACGGACACTGAGTCTGTTGATAAGGCTTTACGGACACTGAGTCTGTTGATAAGGCTTTACGGAAACTGAGTCTGTTGATAAGGCTTTACTGACACTGAGTCTGTTGATAAGGCTTTACGGACACTGAGTCTGTTGATAAGGCTTTACTGACACTGAGTCTGTTGATAAGGCTTTACGGACACTGAGTCTGTTGATAGGGCTTTACGGACATGGAGTCTGTTGATATGGCTTTACGGACATGGAGTCTGTTGATAGGGCTTTACGAACAAGGCGTCTATAGATGGGGCTTTACTCACAAGGAGTCTATAGATGGGGCTTTACTGACAAGGAGTCTATAGATGGGGCTTTACTGACAAGGAGTCTGTAGATGGGGCTTTACGAACAATGAGTCTATAGATGGAGCTTTACTGACAAGGAATCTATAGATGGGGCTTTACTGACAAGGAGTCTATAGATGGGGCTTTACTGACAAAGAGTCTGTAGATGAGACTTTACTGACATGGAGTCTGTAGATGAGACTTTACTGACTAGGAGTCTGTAGATGAGATTTTACTGACTAGGAGTCTGTATATGAGACTTTACTGACAAGGAGTCTGTAGATGAGACTTTACTGACATGGAGTCTGTAGATGAAACTTTACTGACTAGGAGTCTGTATATGAGACTTTACTGACTAGGAGTCTGTAGATGAGACTTTACTGACAAGGAGTCTGTAGAATGAGACTTTAATGACTAGGAGTCTATAGATGGAGCTTTACTGACAAGGATTCTATAGATGGGGCTTTACTGACAAGGAGTATGTTGATGGGGCTTTACTGACAAGGAGTCTGTAGATGGGGCTTTACTGACACGGAGTCTATAGATGGAGCTTTACTGACAAGGATTCTATAGATGGGGCTTTACGGACAAAGAGTCTATAGATGGGGCTTTACTGACAAGGAGTATGTTGATGGGGCTTTACGGACAAGGAGTCTGTAGATGGGGCTTTACGGACATGGAGTCTGTATATGGAGATTTACTGACAAGGAGTCTGTAGATGAGACTTTACTGACAAGGAGTCTGTAGATGAGACTTTACTGACAAGGAGTCTGTAGATATGTAGGACTCTAGATGAGACTTTACTGACAAGGAGTCTGTAGATGAGACTTTACTGACAAGGAGTCTGTAGATGAGACTTTACGGACAAGGAGTCTGTAGGACTGTAGATGAGACTTTACTGACAAGGAGTCTGTAGATGAGACTTTACTGACATGGAGTCTATAGATGAGACTTTACTGACAAGGAGTCTGTAGATGAGACTTTACGGACAAGGAGTCTGTAGATGAGACTTTACGGACAAGGAGTCTGTAGATGAGACTTTACTGACAAGGAGTCTGTAGGACTCTAGATGAGACTTTACTGACAAGGAGTCTGTAGATGAGACTTTACTGACAAGGAGTCTGTAGATGAGACTTTATTGACAAGGAGTCTGTAGATGAGACTTTACTGACAAGGAGTCTGTAGATGAGACTTTACTGACAAGGAGTCTGTAGGACTCTAGATGATACTTTACTGACAAGGAGTCTGTAGGACTGTAGATGAGACTTTACTGACAAGGAGTCTGTAGATGAGACTTTACGGACAAGGAGTCTATAGATGAGACTTTACTGACATGGAGTCTGTAGATGAGACTTTACTGACATGGAGTCTGTAGATGAGACTTTACTGACATGGAGTCTGTAGATGAGGCTTTACGGAAAGAGTATATTGCCGGTGTGGTCAGCGGACGTGACGTATGAACAAATCAAATATGTCAACATGAACCAGCCGAGATCTCCTATGAGAAGGTTAGAGAGAGAGAGTCCTGTGCCCCTCTATTGACCGTGGTCATGGAAGGAGCTACTCACTCGGTGTGCCCCGCAGTCCAAGGTGTTTCCCACACACAGCGAACTGTTCCACACTATCTGTGACGTCAGGGATGACCCCCGGAACAGGGCCAATCAGAAGCAAGTTGTGCCAGTTGGCCTCTTTGAGAATTAGTGAGACCTTGTGAGGCTATATTTATAATGTTCTGGTGGTAATTATCACCATGTCGACAGGAGGGGGTGGCCGGCCAACACACAGCTTATATTACTGTTGGTAAATACCTTCAGAAGGAACTGTCTCTTCTCGATCCAACTCTCTCCCAGGGAGTTCGACTCCAGTTCGCAAGAACATATCATTTGTTAAAATAATCTACATGTGAAGCTGGTTGAAAAGTATTTATTGTATTGAAGATTAGATTTATAAACTGTGTGTGTAGACAAAATATATATTTGAATAACCATGCACTTTACTTAAAATAGTGTACGTGGCAATTGTTTAAAGGTGCTTTGAAGTTGAAACACTTGCTATGGCAACTTTTCGTTGTTATTACAATAATTAACACCCACACAGGCGGCCCTCTTGATAGAAGCGTTAGGGCCAGTTTCATAGTCAAGTTTAGTAAGCCTCAAGTCCGGCGCTACACTAAGTACAAGACGACACCTAAACCAGAATAGAATGGGCCGTTCTCGCATAGGAAACTGGCCCTTAGTCTCTCTTATCTGGTTTATAGGCCACGAAAATTGTAAAACGGCTGAATTTACCGAGTTTACGGGACCATTTATGATTAATTACGAACCACTGATAGCTTAGTCCCTGGAACATACAACATTAGCTAATTATGAACCACTGGTAGCTTAGTCCCTGGAACATACAACATTAGATAATTATGAACCACTGGTAGCTTAGTCCCTGGGACATACAACATTAGCTAATTATGAACCACTGGTAGCTTAGTCCCTGGGACATACAACATTAGTTAATTATGAACCACTGGTAGCTTAGTCCCTGGAACATACAACACTAGCTAATTATGAACCACTGGTAGCTTAGTCCCTGGAACATACAACATTAGCTAATTACGAACCACTGGTAGCTTAGTCCCTGGAACACTGGAACATACTACATTAGCTAATTATGAACCACTCGTAGCTTAGTCCCTGGAACACTGGAACATACTACATTAGCTAATTATGAACCACTGGTAGCTTAGTACCTGGAACATACAACATTAGCTAATTACGAACCACTGGTAGCTTAGTCCCTGGAACACTGGAACATACTACATTAGCTAATTATGAACCACTGGTAGCTTAGTCCCTGGAACACTGGAACATACTACATTAGCTAATTATCAACCACTGGTAGCTTAGTCCCTGGAACATACAACATTAGCTATTTACGAACCACTGGTAGCTTTGTCCCTGGAACATACAACATTAGCTAATTACGAGCCACTGGTAGCTTAGTCCCAGGAACATACAACATTAGCTAATTACGAACCACTGGTAGCTTAGTCCCTGGAACATACAAAATTAGCTAATTACGAACCACTGGTAGCTTAGTCCCTGGAACACTGGAACATACTGCATTAGCTAATTATGAACCACTGGTAGCTTAGTCCCAGGAACATACAACATTAGCTAATTACGAACCACTGGTAGCTTAGTCCCAGGAACATCCAACATTAGCTAATTACGAACCACTGGTAGCTTAGTCCCAGGAACATACAACATTAGCTAATTACGAACCACTGGTAGCTTAGTCCCTGGAACATACAACATTAGCTAATTACGAGCCACTGGTAGCTTAGTCCCTAGAACATACAACATTAGCTAATTACGAACCACTGTTAGCCTAGTACCTGGAACACTGGAACATACAACATTAGCTAATTATCAACCACTGGTAGCTTAGTCCCTGGAACATACAACATTAGCTAATTACGAACCACTGGTATATCGGTTCTAAACCATATTTTATTCCAAGCCACTTGTAGCCTGGTCACTTGAAATTTCATTTGTAATTATTTGTGGACAACTACGTCTTTAATAAATAATAAAAAATTAGAATTATATGTATTACAAATAAACTTTTGTAATGAGTTTTCTACTTACTAGACTATAAGTCTGTCGGCAGCAGGCGAAATAAAATTGATTAGTTAGGATTCAAATGATCTTTTAATTAGGCATATAAGGTTAAAAACGCAAACCCCTCACTCCGTTCTTTGAGTTCATTTGTAATGTATTGATTTGGATTAATCTAAATTATGTAAAAGGTCATGGATGAACGTAATTTTTTTTTAAAGTAATATAAGTAGAGTATCCTTTTAAAATTCATCCATGAAGAAACACGCGATTCTTAGAAACTAACTGAAAAGGTCTTCACCCCTAAAATATATTTTTTATACCATCTTTCTTGTTAAAATATCTACTGCGTCAATTCTTGTTAAAGGGAACAACTT
>CABFOV010012891.1:0-10647 GCA_902141375.1 Timema poppense
ATCGGTCTATCAATTTCATTACTTGAGGATTTACAGAATGTAGCGTCCTCTTTGATTTCTTTCCTCTTTTGGGTCCCACCACTGGATTTATTTTTTGAAATACCCTGTAAAAGTTAAAAAACAATTACAGCATGCATACAAAATTTCTATAAGGTTCCCTGAATTTTCCATACATTTTTGAAACTTTCCTGTCAATTGTTTTTATTAATTACATAATTTAAAAAAAACTATCAGTTAATAAACATACAAAATATAAGTTTAGGGTGGCTATAAAACAACCTATAAAATTCCTCCACTTTTCCAGATTCTCCCCACGACATTTTTCATAACATTTTTTATGTTTATAACACTCTTTTCAAATGAAAGCAGCTACTAAAAATATCAAGATAAGTTCTTTATACAGGATTTAATGTTTTTGTCGTTATTTGTGGCGCTGTGTTAATGTGGTACAAAAAATAAAAAATCCCACTTAAATATTAAATGTTTACATGACATAGCCAGGATTTCATTTCGGGAGGGGGTCTCTCTTTTCCCCATCCATGGGCCTTATCACAACCCCCTGCCCACCATCACTATTCTACAAAGAAATTCCCCCTTGCAACGAAAGCAAGTAGATGTTGAAATTGTACCATGGTATTGAAAGATTATGTGTTATAAAATATAAAATGCAAAAATTATTATTTATTTAAACTAAAATACAAAGAATATAAATGTTCAAAATAAAATAAGAATGGTCATAAGTAATTTTTTTAAGTTTACTTTAAAAAATAAGTGTTTAACAAGGCATATGTACCAAAACACCAATATGTAGTTAGTATGTATATACAAATATCAATTATGGGGGGCAGGGAGGTCCGGCTATGTCACTGATATAAGGCATTAATAAATTCTTTAAGTTAAGTGTAGTCCTGATTTACAATCAAATTTCCTGACATTTCTCTGTCATCACAAAATTCCCCGACTTTTACCTCTTTCTAGCCTCTCTGAAGTTCTTTTAGCAGTATCAAAGTTTCAGGCATTATTAGTGATTGTGTGAAAATAACCTTTGTTTTAGTGGTAAGGTAAAAAATTAACGGCTTTCTTAGCCAAGTGTTTAAATTCCCTTACTTTTTTCTGTCTGTAACCATGAGTAATTTTACTTTCACAGGTGACAAAACAAAAAATTACCAAGGTCTAATGAACTTACCTTTGGATGAACTCCAAAGTCTTGTCGCTTTTATCCCCATATTTGTAGCCGAAGACATAAAATGATAAAAAATAGCATAAAAAGCCTTCCAAAATGGTTCTAGGATTCAAGATAGACTCTCCTTCTATGAAAACTTGGCATACTGCATTCTCATCATACAAGGACTTTCCTGCAATGGGGTTAAAATTTAGTTAGGTCTACATAGAAAAGCTATATCATTTAAAGAAATTAAAGACAACCCATTACTAATATTTACTTAAAACAATAAAGCAGACACGAGAAATACTAGCCTTTGACAACTAGAATGGGTCTATCTGTGCTCCCTGCAAACTGCATTTCCTCCGTTGATGATGTATCCTGTAAAAGGCAAATACCCACAAGTTTAAACTTTTAACCATACTTGTGCAAAAAAAATCAGAAAAATATGATGGATGTTATTTGAACTAAGCACTCACAGTAACAAGACAAAATATTTCATTTTCATCCTCAAGAAAGTAGAGAGGAAGCAGTTGGAATAATGCTAGCAGTTTTGGAGTTTCTTGCCGCAAATTTGTAGAGGCTCGATTTGCTGTGGCAATAACTTCTCTCATACAGTTTCTAGCTTCTGTCCTTTTCTGGCCAACTTGATTTTTTTTCTTTTGCTCTATTTCTAGGACAGAGAACAATACAAGTCCTTTCGATGACACTTTTTCCTCCCACACTTTTTTGACATCCCTCCCAAATAGAAGAGATGCATGGGCAAGGAAATAATTGGCTTCTTCAAGATATGGCCATTTTAGAAGAACTTCCTTTGACCCACCCTTTCTATCTATAATGTCCTTCCTTTGGGTCGCATATGTACTTTTCATTAGCCTGTCTATCTCATCGCCGGTAGCTCTCACTAGGTTTTCTACTTTATCACAATCGCTCATTGAGTTTTTTATATGAAGGAGCTGCAATCGTTTGCTTTCTTGAGTGTCTTTAGTCTCATCTTCTGGAAGAGGTACCTCATAAGCCACACAGCCGTACTCATCATAGACTCTTCCATCTATATGGATCCGAGGGTTATTTTCATTGTCACTGATGTCTTCTGAATGAGATGGCCTTGTTTTTTTCCTTTTCTCGCTAGATGGCTTCTTATAATTTATATGATCATATAGCCTTATAATAGATGCCTCAATCCCATCATTTAACAGTTCACCATCAGCATCCACAATTTTCAAGGCTTGGGGATACTTATTTCCAAAAATTTTCAGGAGAGTACTCACTGTACTCCTCTTATAATCTCTGAGTGTCCCAATCATGTGCATGCCAAGAATTTTTCTTAGATCTCTGGCTTCCATGGTTGACAATGTCTCTCCTCTCTCCAACTTCTCTGTCATTGTATCAGATAGTTTGTTCCATGGAAAAGATAGAGGAGCTCTTCTTTCGCCAACCAATGTTGTATTTGTCACCAAAGCTAAGAGAAATAGAAAACAATGCATAAATTAATCATATGAAAAAGAGAAACAATCTTTATCATTGTACAGCTTTCATTTGAGTTAAAGTAATTACCTCCACTTTTGGCATTTGATTCCTGTTGATTGTCTTTATTTCTAGTTGCTAAAATACTTCCTTGCCTACAAACTGACTCTTCTTTTGAGACCCATTCTTCATCAGCACTGAGAATCATCATCTCTGTTAAAATGGGCAAGGAAGAAAGGAATTCATCTTCATCTATAAGGGCCCCATTTTGATCTAGAACAATCTAATAAAATCTACAGTGAGAATATTACATTACAAATATAAAGGAAACATTTAAAGAAAAATACAGTTCAGAAAAAGCTAGATTGCATACTATACTAGGGTGTTCACTGGGTAGAAGTAACAAAAATTAGTGACTTTTTAGGGACCTTTTATGAATGAATGTATATGTTTTTTTTTGAGAAAGCCAAAGTCAATATTTTGAGTGGGTGCTCTTGAACTTTAAAACTGCCTAATATTGTCATTTTATAGGCCTATATTGTTTTAAAGCCCAATAAAAGCCCTACAAAATGGTTTTTATTTCATTTTTCTATCTAATTTTGCATTGTGGAAAATTCAAATAAAAATATAGAAAAATTCTTGACTCTTCATGATGTTGCCCCCCACACATTGAATAATTTCAGCACCCAAGTGAACCTAGATGATAGCTACTAGAAATAGTACCTAATGCATCCTACACCAACAGCTGACATATTATAGTATTGGTGACTGACAGTAAACATGTGAATGATCGTGACGCAAACAAGTTATTTACAATGGTGCACCCACACAGCAGATAAAAAATATCCAGTTAAATACTTCAAAATACAATAAAGCAATCATAAATCATTTAAAATATATAAATAACATTACAAGTTCTTTCTCTTTTCCATGTAAATCTGATGCCTATGTTAAATAGTAATAATGAATGCACTATATTACACATTATCAATAACAATCAAAAACGAAAAATTGGTACTTTTAATCTTGTTTAAAATATTGTTTCAGATTGTATACAAAGCCATGTATTAAAACTAATGGAAGAAAACTTGAGTTTACATTATTTATAACAAAATTATAATCTTTTATAAGTAAACACAAAACAAAAACATATGATTTCTGAAACAAATGTACCTTGCACTGCTGAGAAGATAGCCCAAGTTTCTTGCATGCTGTTGCAACGACTTTATCAATTGTATCACCGGAAACCAGAACTTTATCTTTTCGGTTAGAGCTCACTACTGTGAAAAGTGGCATATTGCTTCTGAAAAAAAACAACGAAAAAATTAAAAAAATAATCTACATAAGTACAATATGTGAACAGAAAGATAAAAGGACATAATTTGAAGCTCATATTTCATAGCCTGTAAAACTTATTTTTATAAAATTAGGAGAAATGTGAAGATAAGTGTAAAAGCAGAAATAACTCTGCATTATTACCAGATTAGCAGCTGCACGGTCTAATGTGCCAAGGTTCGAAACTCGGTCGGGTGTACTGAGACTGGATTTTCCTATTAATGGATGTTAATGCTAACACCACACAAATGCGTGTATACTTCTTATAAATATGTATTCATCTCTAACTCATTATTAAAATTAGTACATAGACATAAAACCAAAATATGTATTATTATTATCACCGCGTTTTACTACCCATTCGGGTTATACACACTTAGGCTAATATGTAATGGTAGGGTGATTGTGAGATGAAATGGAGGACCTACAGTTTAACGTGGGATCCGAACCACGGTGGAGGTCTGGCATTCCCCACATTCACAAGTTGCAAATAGGCAGTAAGTCATTGTGGTAAAAAACTATAAAAAATAAACATTCTGCATTATAGTTTAAGTTCCATGCTATGTGCCACCCTTAAGAGTTGGAATAATAGCTATGATTGAATATATTCCTGCAACAAAGTGGCTTTAAAACTTATGTTGTAAAATTCCTTGAATTTTACAGAAAACAAGTTTAAAATTTCCATAGCCTTTTTCTATTTAATACTATATTAACTAATTATTTTATTGAATTAAGGTGACCACACATACTGATTTTACCAGTACAGGACTGATTTTTAGGGCATTGCCCTGTCCGGTTGGTCGCGAGATGAAACCCGTACAGCTTAGTAGAAGTACAACATTAAAAAATCATGTACATTACACATTGGCAGAGTATGGTGTAGACTGTAGAGTAAGGTTATATCTAGCTCTAGACAGGATGTGCCAAGCCTAAGGTATTGGAACTCATTCACTGCAGCTAGACTTCTGTTGTCCCAACCTGTTTAACAGGTAATCTTACACAATTCTAAGAAGCACTCTAGCGGCATTGAATGTGTTCCAATACACTCGCTCGCAATGCTAGTCTAGATTCCGCTCTGGTGCGTGCCAATTTGCTCTTTTGTTTTGTTATAATATAATATTAATATATGTATAACTATTTTAAATACCCTGGTTCTAAATTATATTTTAAAAAAATGATCACCTTATATTAAATGCAAACAGCCACAAAAAATATCAATATTTTTATAAGTCCTTTTCTCAGTATTTAATGTTTTTGGCACTTATTTGTTGCCATGTATGTGGTATAGGAAAAAATCCAGTTTTGTTTATGCTTTAATAGTAAATTCAGATTTTATTCTTGTCAAGTGTTTAAATTGCCAGGTTTTTTCTTATTATTTTTTTATCAAGTTCCCTGACCTTTCCAAGTTTTCTGTCTTTAGCTGCCCAGTACAGACTTTTATAGAAACATACTTACACATTATGAAGTTGTTCCTGAACTCTCATAGTGGTAATTAAAATGGCAGCACAGAATATGTTCGCATCAATAATGACTTTACAGCTTGGAGGGGAGGAATTAAATTTTACCAACAAGATTCAAATAGATCCACTTTTATTAATATTTTGTCCGGCATTTGGAAAAAAAATTCACACATTTAAATTATTTCAAGATTATTATTCATTCTCTGTTAAATAATTAAGAACTTATTTAGTCCTAATTGATTCAGACTCCAACAAAAAACTTATTTAGGTACCAACTATTATCATAAGTTATAATGTTGTCCAAAAACATATTTTTTGGTGCAGCAGCCACTTGCTTAATAAATTTGTCGAACTTATTTTTCTACTATGTTTAAGTGACATTATTATTATTATTATTATTGTGTTGTGATACTATAGATCCATTGCCCCTTGTCCAATATGAGTCCTCCAGAATGCCTTATTAGAAGGTTATTTTTAGATTCTGAAATTTCATCTTCTTCTCCTGTTTGAGATCATCAATAAGTTGCATTTGTCACATTCTTGATACCCTTCTCGATCGCCTTCCCCTTTTCCTTCAATGAGATCACTCAATAAGCCAATTATTCTCATTCAGTTGGCCTTTCTCCCTAAAATCACTTGTTCAGTGGTTATCTTTCTGTCAACTCTTCTTAGAACTTCATTAGTTACATGATATGTCCACTTTATCCTTTATATTCTCCTTCAACACATTTCAAATATTTCCAAAAATGTCTTCTTTTTCTTAATTGTCCATGTTTGTTCTGCACCAAGAAAAACCTCACCAGTTTCTTTTTCATCTTTAGGTCTAGTTCAATAGTCATTATTTTTTTCTTATGAAAGTAGCCTTGGTCATGTACACTGAACTTCTGTTTCAGAAAACTTCTTAAATATTTTAAATGGTTCATATTCTCCATCTGTTGGTTTCCCACTGCTATGTGAACAAAGGCCAACATGTTATAAGGGTATAAAATGCATGTGTGTGTGTGTGTGAAGTGACTGAAATCACACAATATAAAAACAATTTAAACTAATGAGCAGTTCAAATTTTAAATTGAAAGAAAATTTGCCTTAAACCACAAATATTGGGAGAGGGGGGTGTCCCGCCTCCCTCCCATACCGGCATGTTCATGGCCTCATGTCATATTTAATATTTGACCAATCCATGCTTCAAACACACCACTGGTACAGTGTTCATAGAGTAAACGTAAAGTGGCTCATATGATAGAAGATCATTTACAAAAATACATTCATAACAGAGAATTGATCCAAGTTCATAAACACGAAGTTGTGGGTTAAAAGTTGTCTCCAATATTTCCAAAAGCAAATAAATTTTCTCTTCATAGTCATGCAATATCATGCAAATTCTTCCCATTTTCACATTAAACTGATAATGTTTTTGTCTCAAAACCACAACATCTCCTTTTCTGTAACAAGTACCTTTGACCAAAACTTTACTGCATTCCATAGTGCCATGGTATGGAACATTTTGACGAAGCACTCTTTGTATATCATCACAATACAAATTTGCCTGCAAAGGTCTTTCATCAATCACATTTTGCAGCTTACGTAAGCCAGCACCTTGTCTTAACAAGCTTTGAAATAATTCATGTTTTTCAGAAAGTGAAAACGTCACATTCTTGAAATTTCGAAGGAACCTCATGAATCTCTTGAAGAAGGTATGTTTACTTTCAAAACGAAGAGTCCATACTCTTAAAAGGGGCCCAAATTCTAAAATTAGCTTTGGGTAATGAGACATGAAATGATGTTTTGGTATCAATTTGTGATTAGGAAATATAGAAGCCCTAGATACTAGATATTCGTTAATGATCATTTGGAGGTAAGCAACGTAAGTCTTGTGAATCTCTGGAGCAAATATTATTTCCACACATTCTGTCAAGTTTAAAAGACAAAGCCACACTTTATCTTCGGTGTCTTTAATCTTATCTCCAATAAGAAGGGGGAAAATTCTCAAAAAAGTCCAGTTTTGCCAAGCACCACCAGATAGTTTTGTACACTTATCGGCCAATTTTACAGGCTTATCCTTTCTGTCACTTGGTGAATACTTGAAAGTTTCAATTCTATTGTTCAAATCTGAGTAAGTGAACCACCCCTTGCCAATGAAATATTTAATGAAAAGTGGAACATCCACAGCAACTACACCTTCCAAGAGATCATGACCACAGCAAGGACAAAGTCCAGGCATACATACATGATAATAATTGAGCCCATTGAACACAGAATTGAACTTTAAACCCTGGTAGTTTTTGCCTACATCGATATGGGTAAGTGCCTCCTGATATTTTTCTACAGTTCTTTTTTGGTAGGTTCCACAGAAATATAGATTTTCTATTGCTTCCTCCTCTGAATTTTCACTGGATGACTCATCACCATCTGATGACTCGCTCGATTCAGAGTAAGTAGACATATTATCATTGAAATCCTCTTCTGTTGCAACAATATCAGCATTCATTTGTTGATCTTCACCAATGTAGTCAAACTCCTCTTCTTCATTGTTAATAATTGCTCCATCTGCCTCAAGTCCATCAGTGTCATGTAATGCTGGCACAACAGTAGTACCATTTCTTTCAATCAAACAATATCTGCAAAAAAACTTTGATCTACTAAAGTTCTCTACATAGCCACCTAATTGATGATTACCAAGATTGTCTCCAGCAATGAATACTACGGTTCCTTTAACCCACTTATTAGGTGCAATTTCTATTCCCTCTGTTTCAATTCGTTTTAGATCTTTCACAATTGTACCATACACTTTTTCATGGTCAAAGAATTTTTCTCTACACAAAGCAACGAGTTGAATGGAGTTGATGTGAGTGCGGATGTAATCTGGAAGATTCCCTAGGCTAAGGTACACTGCAACTATTTTATATTTGCCTCGTGCTGAACCCAGGGGGTTTACTACTTCAAAGCTGTCTTGGTACATAATTATTTTTATGGACTCAAGGGTATTTTGAAAAAATGTATTTGATTGATAAACACTACCATCAGTGAAATCCCTTAGAATATCATCATTAGAACAACAAGAAACTAATGAAATAGGATGTAGGGACTTATCTTGGAACATGGCTTTGATTGTTTCAATAATCGGAACGTAGTGAAAAAATTGTGTCTTTCCGTTTGTATCGCACAAATTTTTTTGTATAGGTCTCACATATGTAAAGTGCTCCCTATAGAACTTTTTTCGTTTATAATTAGTATTGAGTCTATCAAAACTTTGTAAGAACAGATTTTTTTTCATCAAACTCTGACTAATTTCGACTATCTTGGGTATTGGAATGTTTTCTGCTGATAAGATCTGTTGCAAGACATTTTGTTGCTCATCCATACCTTGTATTTCTATGTTATGTAACTGTTGGACAAGATGTTGAATTGTACTAGATGGAACCATAAATTCTGCTTCTAATTTAAGAAATAGCTCAGCCAAATTGTTTAAGTACAAATCAGTGTGCAGCCTCTCCGGTAGACATTCTGCTACAGGTAAGGACTGTATGTCGTTGTCGTCCTCCTCCTCAATCACTTCTATATCACAGTCCTCAGTTATATTAAAAGTACTTGAGGAATTATCCATCCTTATATGTCTGTGATACTTAGATAAATGACCCGTAAATGAATTAATAGTGCTATACTTTCCCTTAAAATTGCAAGTAGGAAAAGGACATTTTATGGATGTGCCCTGAAAAATATGATGTTTTAGGTGTTTAAGTAAAATTTGATAATCATCTTCTTCTTTCTTACAAGTTTGAACATTGCAAATAAACTTAGAGAATTCATTCACAATATTCTGAGCCTGGGATTGTATTTTTGTTTGTTTAATCGATACATTATGAATCCTAATAAGATGCATCCGTAAAGATGCAGGAGTGCGAAAAAATTCTGTGCAGCCATGGTAACCACAGTGTAAGTCACCACTCAAATTTTTGTGGTATTTGTGGTGATCCAAATGAGCTTTCAGAATGTGGGTACTGTAGGTGCAAAAGCGGCATGTGTATGTCATCTTTCCCAAATATATTATTTCAGTAAAATTTTTCAAGTTACATTTTCTCTCTGGAAATATACATTTATACAAACATAAATATGCAATCTTATACTAAAATATTAATAATACAAAATAATCTGAGTTATGTAAACAATAAATTAACACATTTGAGCAAGGTCTCCAAAGGATGGCCCAAAGGCCTGATACAGTCTGCAGCAACAATTTATCCGGCCCGCTACCTAATTTCCAGTTTTCAAAAACATAAAATATGAAATGTAGCTACCAATCAAAGTTTTGCAATGAACATTTGCAGCCGATATTGATGAATGGGATCATAAAATTTGAGCTATGTATAGGGCACATTATGTCAGAAAAAAAACCATCTCACTGAACCTATACATTTATCTGTTTGTGTTATGTTTAGCTTCATTTTATATTCAGTGTCCACTATTAATTAGCGTTATAGAAATAAAAATTATTTTGTGTGTTTTTGTTGTCTGTCAAAGAATGAAATAAAAAAACAGAAATATACATAAAAAAATAACAGGGAATATTTTAATAACAATAGGGTTGTGCAAAGTTAGTTTTTTCAGTTTGAAGCAAACATTTTTCGAACATTTCAGAATATTCTCAAAGTCGAATCAAATTTAAACAGCTAACAATAGCTCTGAAAACAAATTATTTTTCTAAAAAAACTTGGGCATATAAATAGACAATTATATTTTATAAAACAATATACAGTAGCCCCATGGCTTCTTTGGTGCTGACTGACAGCTCACAGTTGACAGCTGAAAGCTTTGAAAAGTTACCAGACCAAATTATGTATTCCTACGTCAAACCATATGATCTGCAATAACATGTGTTTAGCAACTGTCAGAAGTGTCAGCTGCTTAACACATGTTTTTGCAGATTATTTGGTTCAGCGTGGGGATACATAATTTGGTCTGATAACTTTTCAAATCGGTCAGCTGTGAGCTGTCAGTCAGCACCAAAGAAGCCATGAGGCTACTGTAGGTATAGACTATATTAGGTTAAGTATATCATGCTAAGAAAATATACACAGACCTGTGACATTATGCAACGATATTGTCCTACATTTGATTTGCAATCAAACTTTTAAAATATTCACTTCAGGGCAGGTTATGTTATAACTTTTTTAAATCACATATTAGGATAAATTATAGCAAAATCAAACCTTTTTATATGTTGAA